>PVIH01019043.1:0-36591 GCA_004025045.1 Sigmodon hispidus | reverse complement strand
TAGGGATCCTTGCAGATACCCTCAGCAGCAGCAGGAGCTGTGGGTGTGGCCAGGTGCAGAGTTCAGCTGCCCCCTGCTCCAGAGTGTGCTGGGACGCCGCAGAGGGCCCCGGTCCCGGCGGCGGAACCGCGGCTCTAATTTTTTCAAGGCACTTTTATTCTTCTAATGTATCTTACAATTTACTCACAGAATGTCTTTTTTGCTCCAAGAGATTCAAATTAGATTGATGTTCAGCTGATATTGGTTGAATACTTACATAGTATCACTTTCACTTGTAATTTCGTCTGTACTTTTGCTATGTGATCATTAGCTAACATTCTTTAAATGGAGAAAAGGAAAGAAAATAACATATATTGATATATATGTGCTATGTATATGTGTGTGTTGCTTTTGATAATTATACTGTGTGTATGCGCACATTACCTATCTTATGAATAAAATTATATTAAAATATTTAATTAATTAATTGCCTCAAAATACCTAAATAAGATAGAGAAAAATTACCCTTTGTATTTTTAAACAAAATGTGGTAATAACTGTAGTAAAAGCAGTTGCATGCACAGGTATTTGTAGTGTCCTAATGAAATTTCTCCTTCCTCCTTATGTACAAAATTATAACTGTCTGATGTAAAGAACAGAAGGACGGCCTCACAGCACCCTCATCTGAGAACCTTATTGAAATTGATATCCATTTACTTGCAGGAATTACATTAGCTATATTATAAAAAGATCACAGAATTATGTTCAGAGTTATTTCCAACTGCTTACTCTTAATTGGTTCTACATTAGAAATGGAAAATAAAGAGGACAGAAATACCATCCAACATTTTACCAATTAGATTATATACTACCAAGGAGAATTAAAACCACTCATTTCTTTTATGTTTTTTTTAATTCATTATAAGTACTATTACCATTCAGACATTCAAAACCAGCAGTCTAACAATTCTTTCTTTAAAAGGATACTTTATTCTCTCAGACAATATATCCTAAACAGTTCCCCCCAATACCTCTCCAAGCCTACCCTCACCTTACTTTTGCCCCATCCATACACCTCTGCTTCCCTTCAAAAAAAAAAAAAAACCCAGATCTTAAAGATACAACAACCAAACAGGACAAAATAAGATACAGTAAGACAAGGTAAAAGCCTTCATATTGACAACCCTATTGGAGGAAAAGAGTCCCAAGAGCAGGCAAAAGGGATGTACCCACTCCCTAGAAGAACCAACAAGTCTTTATATTTAAAAATTTAAAAATATCTTGAGGTTAGGGGGTGAAATCTGGATCTGCCAGGAGTGGAGACTGAACTAAGTAATATTGGGACAGTGGGACCATGGGACTGCCTGTTGCCTGCCCAGGGAGGGGATGGGGAGTTGTGGAGAAGAGAGAATGACCTGATGTGGTGGGAGTGGGAAGGGACCTTGAATAAGGATATACAACTATAGAAAGTGTGACTTCTTTGTTCATAATAATAATAATAAGAAGAAAAATAATAACCTTCAAAAAAATTAAAAATATAATTTGAAGCTCTTTTTGTAGATCAAAAATACTAAGTAAAATTTTTGCTATAGTTCTTAAATCTAAAATCTAAGTTCTTAAATGTTTGGAAAAATATTCTATACCTGCTTACCCAAAATTTCTCATATACTGTGGGAATATCTGGTAAGATATCATCTTTGAAATAAAATATTAAACCAAATAATTTAGAATATTCTGGATCAAACCTTTTAAATGAATTGCTGAAATTGTCACACCCTACCTCAAGTTTCTATGCCTAATTGACATACAATGAGCCCTCACATCCAGAAACCAGTACTACTTAGATCTGAGGTACACACAGTCTATAAGAACTGCAGCCCCAGCATAAGCACTACCTAGATCATTGATAATAGCAGGTTTTTTTTTTTTTTTATATAGTAGCAGTTTTATTGGCTTTGTTTTCTTACAATTCTGGCTCAAACATAAAAGAATTTTTATGACAATAAATATTAAAGTATATTGTTTGTACTTTGTGTTGTTCTTTATTTGAACTGAGGAAAAAACTAAAGGAAAAGAATTTGAAGCCTAGCAAAAGACATATAAATGGTTGCAATGCACTATTAACAATAGAGCTCAGGCTGCAGATTTTAGAGCAGGGCTTTAAAGTTGACGGCAACAACAATATCAACTATTGGATATTTCTTAGAGGGACAAGATTTTTCTCTACTCACAGATGACAATTACAAAGAAAGCCTTTGTTTTCATAAATGTTTCACAGTAGAGAATAAATGGAGATAATAATTTTATAATTATAATAAAAATGTATATCTCTATGTCAGAAAAATCTATCTGTTGGTGATAGGGATTAAATCACAAGACGTACTTGGCAGGTATTTTATCACTGAGATGTATTCCTAGTCCTAAAGCCAAATTTTAAGAAAATGAAATAATAAACAGCAGGGACCTAGGACTAAATTTTTCATCAGTAATAAATTCACATACATAAAGTTGGACTTAAAAACCCTGTCTATGTGCTGGACTTGGTGGCTCATGTTTGCAATTTCAGAGACTGAATTGACTCACCTTGAGATTCCTTGCCCTCTCTGGGGAATAAACGGGGGTGGGAGTCTGGGGACAGAGGCTGGAGGAGGACTGGAAGAAGGTGCTGGTAAGTGAGGGAGCTGTGGTATGAATGGAAAAATATTGAATAAAAAAATAAATATTGCATAATATAAAAAATAAATAAAAGAGGTAGAGGCAGAAGGATTGCCAAAAATTTGAGGGCTACACACTGAGATGCTATCTTAACATCACTGTCCCCTTAAAGACAAATCATTTAAAGTCGTGTAAAGACATACATACACACACATATGTATGTTACTTTTCATATGAGTTAAAGCACTGAGAATAGTGTCACATGGGTAAAATAGAAAACATGTATGGAAAAGATTACTATTCATGGGATTTTGAATATCTTTTATAAATTAAAAACAATCCTCAGGAAAAATCAAACCAGGGGCTATGTCTTAAACATTTCATTTTATGTCATGTGGTGGTACCCATATGTTCAGTAAATATATACACTAGTTGTGCTGGCTAGTCTTAGGTTAACAATACAAGCTAGAGTTATCTGAAAAAACAGACTCTCAATTGAGAAAAATGCCTCCGTAAGCTGCAGCTGTATAGCTTTTTCTTAATTAGTGATTGATGGGGGTGGTACCCCCCAGCCCATTGTGGGTGGTACCATCCCTGCTTTTTATAGGTAAAGCAGACTGAGTAAGCCATGAGGAGCAAGCCAGTAAGGAGCACTCCCTGGTCTCTGCATCAGCTCCTGCCTCCAGGTTTCTGTCCTGTTTGAATTCCTGTTCTGTCTTCCTTCAATGATAAACAGCAATACAGAAGTATAAACCGAATAAAACCTTCATTCCCCAGCTTGGCCTTTGGTCATAGTGCCTTATTGCAGCAATAGGAACCCCAACTATCTTATTTTATTTGAAATATGTTAAAAAGTGGGAATTCATGGCTGGTAGTAAAAACCTAGGCAACTACTGGTGTTAGTTACGCGCGTAAAAGCAAGCACACACTAGAAAGGCCACAAGCTAGAGTTTATTTAAGAGAAAAGTCCCAGGCGGGTGAAGAGACAGAAGAGCAGAACAGAAGTCAGGGGACAGAGAGAAGGACCGAGCACGCGCTTGCAGCTGCTTTTAAGGGAAGGGGCGTGCACAGGTATGCGTCATGGGTCCAGGGAGGTGCTTCACGGTATGCATCATGGATCTAGACAGGTGCTTCCCGGTCCAGGCAGGTGCTTCTGTACTCAGTGCTGCAGGGTTTACGTAGCCACGCCCAGGGGCGTGCCCCCGTGCAAGGTGCATCCCACCTGAGCTGAGGGGCTCAGCTAGGGAATGCCAGGACTCCTTACAACTGGGACTACAGTAGTATGGATCTTAGAAGAGATGCTTCTGCTCTTAGTTTACTAGATCAGTATAATTCCTAATCACACCCTAAAACTCACTAACCACAGAGAAGTGTAGCTCTCATACTTCATCAAAGAAGCGTCTTTAAAGCAACTGTAGGCCACTACAGAAAAGCACAATTGGACATAATGCAGAAATCAACAGTTCGTGGAGAATCTAGTGCCACAAGACACATCCACAATACAACCCCTACCGCTAAAGCTCAGGAAGAATTTTCCAATCTCATTTTTGCAGTGAATTTCCATTGCCTAGATCAGTGATACTATGTACTAGATAAACATGTTGGCTGACTATGAGCAAGCCTGTAAGATACTGGGTAATCAGCGTTCATTTCATTCTCTCTGAGGCTGCTCAACTCTCTTTGTAATAGGTAAAGTTCTTAGGAAAGTTCACAGTTTTTAAGAAAAAGATGTTCTTGTACTGTGGTATATGCTGTTGTGGAAACTAGACTGCAGGTGCATCTCTTGACATTCAAGCTTTTGGGTAGGCACCTTCCACGATGTTGCAGAGATAGCATGAACATAGAGACAGAACATGGCAAAAGAGATAGCATGTTACTTCTAAGGAGTTGCAAAAGATATTGCCAGTCACCTTGTATCACTCTCTCAGTGGAAAGCCACTCACAACGTTATAAAATCATCTTATCTAGGAAGATCCAG
The DNA here is from genome assembly GCA_004025045.1 of Sigmodon hispidus. Taxonomy (NCBI): domain Eukaryota; kingdom Metazoa; phylum Chordata; class Mammalia; order Rodentia; family Cricetidae; genus Sigmodon; species Sigmodon hispidus. The sequence continues at coordinate 31,979 of PVIH01019043.1, read as the reverse complement.
TTGTTAAAGAAAGTAAGCCATGGTCCAACAGCTAGCAGTTAGTTATCAGTCAGGGGTATGATGAGCCATGTTAGAAGTAGACTCTGCAGTCCCTACCAAACTTTTACATGACAATAACTGTCGAGGACACCTAGTCAGAGGTTCCCAGGTAAGATGCTGCCATAGTCCTATTACCAGACACTATGACAATTTAGAATGACTGTGACATAGCAACAGTAAATCATATGTATACTATGCTCATTTCCCAAGTTTCAAATGTCTTCCAAAGTAAGAAATGATAGGTCACAATATGTTTTCTTTTCTTTAGAATTGGCTCATCACACCTTCAAATATACCCTAAATCTTCAGATCTTGTTCCAGTGACCCTGGGTTATTGTAGCTAAGAAACAAAAGACCACAGTCTCTTATAATCTTATCATTTTGATTTCTACTCTCTGACACAATGATGTCCCCGAAAGGGCAAGCCTGACTAGCTTCTCTGTATGTAAGAGAAAAAAAAATCACATACAAAAAAAACCAAAATGTGATACATTAAATAGAGAAATAAGAATTATACCTACATTCTGGGCACTCTGAAGGAAAAGCTGTGAGCATGCATATAAAGCTCTTAGCATAATGACTGATCCATGGTTATTGCTAAATAAATATTGTTTGCTATTATTGACTTTTATTTTACTTGTCCCCCCTTTCTGTGTGAAGAAGCTTTTAATTTACTAAAATAGATTAGTGGAAACAGCATATTATAAACTCCTAACACTATACAATAGCTGATGATTTATATGACAGAAGTGTTTTCTAAAACCTGTTATCATAAATTGAGAATGGACTTTTTAATACATCCATATTCAGAAAAAAATGAGGTTGAAAATTAACCAAAGGCTATGTTATCTAAATTATAATAGGAGATTGCCATCTTAACATTCTGAAAACTGAAAAAGGGTGAGCCATAGACTTTAAAAATGTATAAGAAAGTAAAAGCAGCAAGAGATTGACTTGAATGTCATTATCTTATTGCCTTTTGGAACTAAAAAATGTATTGTTTCTCATATAAAGCAAAGCACTGAAAACTATTTGGCAGCAAGGTTATTATTTCACATATAATTACATCTCATACAGGAGTGCATTGGCAGACATGTGGTGGCTAAATTGTCCATTTTCAACTGGAAAAAGAAATACGGTTCTTTTTTTCACTTACATCAGTCAAGAAGATAGCCGCCCACAGGAAGAGATGAAGACTTATTTGACACTAGATCTATAACCAATGATTTTAGTTATCACTTGAAATTAGTGAGAATCTTGAAAGAGGCTTAAGACTTTTGAAGAGCAATTTGGTACCACAGTGAAACAGCAGATGAAATGAAAAGGTAAAAAAAAAAAAAAATGAAAAAAGAAACTGCTATTTTTATTCCGAGACTGTGTTTGGATAAAGAGATTTCTAAAATAAGATTTCTCATAGACAGATAACTTCTAAAAGCACACATGCATTCATCTACCACTTTTGACAATAAGTTAAGCATTTGATTAAATTATCTTCTCTATAAAACAATTAGGCAAATTCCGAGTCAATGACTATACTAACCAATATCCAGTGTGCACAGCTAAGAGAACTGTTTATAAAATTTAGATATTAACTTTCAGCCTGAAATGCTGTCATTACCAATATTTATTAAATCATCAGAAGCATTCTACTCATTATTATTCTAGATAAATGTGGTCTACAGGTATCTATAACAAAACTTTAAGAATCTGTAATTATGAAACATGGAAAATGTTATAATTTCAATTTCTTTTAGGAAAAACCTAAATGTAAGAAATAACTTGTGTCAATCAAGTTATACAGGTCAATGTTCCTAAGGACTCTTCAGTTACTATAGATGTGTCTGTCCCAGAGGTATGAGGCTGAAGGTCACATTCAGAGCCTCTTACTCCTGGATGCTTACAAACTACCTCACTTCTGGAATATTTCTAGCAATAAGCATGGTCTCAATACACAGCTACCTGGTAAAGTTGTCAAGCCTACTTACTGATAGGAAATTCACAAAAGTGTTGCAACCATTTTGTTAATAGGAAGCAGAGTTGTGGCTAGCAACTAAATAACAGGATGCATTGTTCTCCCTCAGAGGGCCACTCTCTATTCTTGGCTTTTTAACAAAGACAAGCATCAAGTTTTTAAAATATATATTTAATTAAAAATAATTACATCACTCCCCTTCTCTTTTTTCCCTTCCATGCACCCCCTACTCCTTCTCAAATTAATGACCCATTTTTCTTTATTATTGTTAATGAGCAAACGTGTCAAAGGAAACTCAACAAAAATGGAAACTTGGAAAAACATAAGCGGGAAGGGCACAAAAAGAAACAGTAACAACAAAAATATCCAGAGGGAAAATGTCTTCTTTGATGACAAAGGAAAGAATGTGTTTTATCACCTCTCCACATTTTAAAATGTAATCTTCCTTAATGTAAGAACATAAGCACCTCTATGTTGATGTTTGTTACACTAAAGCTGTGTGATTGTGACTAGAAACACATTTTAATACTGTGATGTTACTTTGGTCTTGATTTTGTAATCTGAAGTTTAGATACATTATAAAATTATAAAAATTACTAAGAGCTTTGGATAGCATGAGGATTTTCTTTTAGGGTCGCACAACAAGTGCCTTCCCACTGAATGTCAAACATCCCTGCCCACCAAGCATTTTTTTCCTCACCTATATCCTAAGTACCTCAGAGCATCTTCAGTTTCCATCCTTTGCCTTGTCATCTGCTTTTTCAACTTGCACACTAAGCCCTTCTTCAGTTCTTATGTGAATAATATTGGGACTATTTTGTTCAGATTCTCATTTTGTGATGTTTTTATGTTAATTACTCTTCCTGTTGCTCTGATAAAATGTCCTAATGACAGCAACTGAGAGAAGCATGGGCTTATTGTTTGAGTTTCCATCATGCAGGAAAGTCACAGCAGCAGTAACATTGACAAAGATTGTCACATGGCATCCATAGGTAAGAAGCAAAGTATCATGAATGCATCTTCTCATCTCACTTTCTCTTTTGCATACAGTCCAGTGGAAGCTGCCACTCCTAGTGGACAGGTGTAGTGGGATTATGGTACCTTGTAATGTTTGTTCTTCCTACTGGTTTAATAAAAAGCTGATTGGCCAGAGGCAGATAGGAAGCATGGGTGGGGCTACCAGACTAAGAAAACTCTGGGAACATCTTAGACCAGGGAACAGATGCCACAGAGACACAGAGACATAATGATGAGATGTCAGCAGACGCAGAGGAAAGAAGCTAAAATGCTGCTCTGAGAAAAGGTATCAAGCCACATGGCTGAACAAGATAAGAAAGATTACTTTAAGGGTAAAGAGTTAGCAAGTTATATGCCAGGTCTCAGGTCAATCAGCATAAAAATATTTTAAGTGTCTGTGTGTTTATTTGGGCCTAAGTGGCAGTGAGGCTAAGAGTGGGTCTGAACCTCGAGGCTAGGCCAGAAAGGCTGGCCCAGAAACATAACTACAACAGATAGGTCTTCACATCTCCATTGAATCAAGATAATTCCCCAACAGCACAGCCAGAGGCCCTTGCACCAACGTAAAGGCTGACAATGACTCTAGAAACTTTTTTTTTCTGAGCTCACGAGCATCTAGGTGTGGTCTCTTAAGAGCAGAACTGTACTAATTAGCAGCATTTTCATTTTTCTACACCAACTCTTTCATTCAGAAAGTGCCAGTGATCTGCACTTCTGGGATATTTCCTTTCCTTCTGCAGGATATTAAACACAGCCTTGTAAACATTTGCTAAGCATTTTGCAAATTTGAGGACCAAATTCAAATTGAAGGATGAATTTTTAGATTTAGCTTTATTTCTCATGCAGTTGACTTCACCTCTTATGGTAAGGATAAGCATTGGATTTCTATGCTTATTTCTTCATCTGAAGATGGAATTAAAGTAGTAATAAGGCATGCATCTCTTAAAGTATTATTAAGTGAATTAGCAGGAATAAATATGTGAACACGTTTTGAAAACTGCAAGTTTTCTACAAATGTTTGTTCACATTTGTGGCATCTAGCTTGCACATTGCAAATACAGCTGATATGGAGAGAAACTGAGAATTTTGTGAGAAATTCTGTTTTATATTCATACAGAGACACAGAGAGGAAGGCAGAGAAAATATTTCATGCATATATGTGTGTATGTATGCATATACTATATATATGTATATATAATTTCATTAAAGGAGTTTTAACATGCTTTGACAATTAGGAATAGAAATAATAGTAAAACAGAATTGAATAGACATAACTCTCTATAATTATAATCTAACAATCTGCCTGAGAGTGGCCTCTGTTAATTTGGTTAAATGTCCTCCAAGAATAACTCCTATCCCCTACTGTACCCTCAAACTCCAAATTTATTTCTCACAAAAAAGCAAACAATCAAGTATTGTTGAAACATAAGCCGGTGCAGAAATGTATGAGTTACGACGAACACATGTATAACTCTCACATTGGTGAAAGGAACCTATTTTATTTCTCATTCTGCAGAAGCATCTTCAGTAACAGAGGCATGTTACCACCCAGATGACATTTATCAGTCTCTCATTTTCTTTCTTTTAATTCTTTCCTCCCCTATAGTGCTAGGTGCCGGAGAAGGACGAAGCTGGAACACTAAAGGCCCCATCATTGTGTTTAACTGGGACTCTGGGATCAAAGGAAAGTTAGGGGTGGTGCCCATCCACAATTAATCACAGATAGTGATGTCTTTATTGGCCACTGACCTTGCAGTGAGTTATATGAGTAATAAGAAGGTTCTCTGTTACCCCAATCCCTGTATTCTTGGAGGAGGATATAAATCACATCGGCCTCATGAATTTCTCATATCTACAAAGCAGACTTCCAAATTTCCCACAGAGGATGCAGGGTAACCGCTTATTTTTCTAGTTTTTCAAAAATAATTTTTCAGCTTGTTCAGATGTCACACAAGAAGGGCAATGATTGAGATGATCTGGCTGCGAGTGACCGGAGGATCCAAGGTGGATGTAAGAAGGAGCCCGGGGAGCGGCAGGGAGCTTCCATCATCCAGTTTTGAGGTTGTTTGCACTACTTCTTCCCTAACCTTATGCTCGAAGCAACAATCATGGTAGATTGCCTTATTCTGTTCCATTAAGAGCTGAAGCATGCAATAAATCAAATTCCATAGTGACATATCTTGCTTTGGTGGCATGACAAGTTGCTTCTTGGCTGAAATTCAGATGAAGAATATCTGGATTTTGTAAATCTATTTCTCTATAGTCTGTCTTAACCAAAACTTAAAATTTAAGTATTGTATGGTACCAGAAAAAAGCAAAAGTAATATAAATGACAAAGGGATGGTCTCCTTTAAAAATAACAAAAACATCTTGATGTAATTTTTGAATAACCATATATATGACTTTGAGGAAAAAGTAGTAAATTTTCAACATCTTCCTTTTAAAATATATTTTATTAACTTTTTGAGAATTTCATAATTGCAATGCATTTTTATCATAAAATTCCTACTTCACCTCTTAAGTCCTTCCAGATCCACTCACCACCTTCCAAGTCACTTTCCAACTTTATATCCTCTCTTTTGTTGATTTTGTTAGCCCACTGATCCCTATGTGTGCTGCCCAAATATGCAACAGATGCCACAGCCTTAAAGAAAACTCTCTCTCTCTCTCTCTCTCTCTCTCTCTCTCTCTCTCTCTCTCCTAGCAACCATCAACTGTCTAATATCTCCTTAAGGAGGGCTTGAAGATTAAAAAAGCTCCTCTCTATATGCTAGAATGTCGAATGTGACCATTTTGTGAAACAATTATTTTCTAAATGTAAACATCTAAAACTAAAATATAATTACATAATATACAAAAATATGCTTTAGTTCATCATTCACATAGGGCTTCTTGAGTAATAATTGTGGTTCTAGTCTGTTAAGATTTGGGGAAAAATTTATATTAAAAAGTACAAAACTTTAAAGCAGATGTCAAATTTGAAGCTAACAATGAAAGGAGTCTGGTCATAGAATAAATATGACAAGCACACCTGAGAGACATGGAAGTAAAATATTAACGGATAAAGAGTCATTTTTAAAAATATTTGTTCTTTGTGGTTGTCACAGAGAGAAGCACGAGAATGTCATTTTTGCCCTAAGAGTTCAGTTGCCAGTAGAAAAATACAACATGCCTCTGCATGCAGGTACAAAAATAGCCAAGAGAAGCTGTGAAAGTTGAAACCGATCATGTTTTAGTAAGTTTTAACATAAAGATTTGTTTCAATAATCATACAGTTTTTGAAATTTCAGGATATGGGAGGTAGAAGCAGGAGGCTAAGCAGTTAAGGGTCATCCTCAGCTACATAGTAAACTTGAGACCAGCCTCTGCTACCTGAAGCTCTTCTCAAAAAAGGTCTAATAATAACAACAATAGTACTCCAATTTTCATGAAAAATAAACAACTGACCTTGGCCTTAGAGAGAAGTGATAGTTTGATATGCAAAACCTGGAAGACATGGCAAGTCACAATGACAGCAGAAACAAAGTCACACAATGCATCAGAAGTAATACTGATAGCTAGTGTCCACTTGAGGAACGCTAATAACGCTTTATGTATTTGAATGGTTCAGCTCACTTTATCCTTCCTAAAGCCCAAATGTGAAACTATCAGTGTAAACCCACTCAAAAGCCAAGACTTAAGATGCAGGCTCATAATAACTTGTTGAAGTGATTGTTGAGTTTGGTAACTACACTGAGTCTAGGTCCTAGCTGCAATGTTTTCTTAGGTGCATAGTGGATCAGTTTGAATAGATGAAAAGGTGGTACTAAACAACACATGCTGGATTGGGATTAGGCAAGAAAAAGCTAGTAATTATTTTTGAGCTTATAAATCACTAATGTGATACTTCAAAAAATAATCCCATATCTACAAACATTAGATTTTAAAAATAAGCATTGTAATCAAAGAAACTGGTTATGAATGATTGAAATAAACTAAGAGTTAGAAATAGAAAAAAAATTAGAGGTTAGTCCTCTGTCACTTGTAGGATTGGTGAAAATCTTTTCCCATTCTGGAGACTGTCATTTTGTCTTATTGACTGTGTCTCTGGCTTTACAGAAGCTTCTCAGTTTCAGGAGGTCCCACTTATTGATTGTTGTTCTTAGTGTCTGTGCTACTGGTATTATATTTAGGAAGTGGTCACCTGTGCCAATGCATTGGAGGGTATTCCCCATTTTCTTTTCTATCAAGTTCAGTGTGGCTGGGTTTATGTTGAGGTCTTTAATCCACTTGGACCTGAGTTTTATGCAGGGTGATAGGCTTGGATCTATTTGCATTTTTCTACAGACTAACAACCAGCTATGCCAATACCATTTGTTAAAGATACTATCTTTTTTCCATTGAATATTTTGGGCCTCTTTGTCAAAGATCAGGTGTTTATAGGTCTTCGGGTTAATATCCAGATCCTCAGTTTGATTCCATTGATCCACTATTCATCCATTGTTAGTGGGAATATCAGCTTGTTCAGCCACTCTGGAATGCAGTAAGGCAGTTTCTCAGAAAACTGGGAATCAATCTCCCCAAGGACCCAGCAATACCATTATTGGGCATATACCCTAAAGATGCACATTTGTACTCTAAAGGCAGTAGCTCAAGGATGTTCATAGCAGAATTATTCATAATATCAAGAACCTGGAAACAACCTAGATGCCCTTCAACTGAAGAATGGATTAACAACCTGTGGTACATCTACACAATGGAGTACTACTCAGCAGTAAAAAAATGATATCCTAAAATTCAGAGGCAAATGGATCATTTGGAGAATATCCTGCTCAGCAAGGTATCACAAACCCAGAAAGATAAGCAGGGGATGTACTCACTCATTAGTGGACTTTAAACAAAAAGGAAAACACACCCAAGCTACAAACCACAACCACTGAATAGCTTGGTATCTGAAGCACCTTGAAGTGGCACCTACATTGGAGCCCATTCCCTCCAGAGGAACACCTGACCCACTCTTGATATTAGGATGAGGAAATTGGCCTTGCCTGGAGTGAATGCTGAAATAACATACCTTGGAACCTTGGGACCTCTTGCCCTTGCTGAGGAGGAGATAAGGAGATGGGGAGAAGAGAGAGTGACTGGGAGGGACAGAAGGGGATACATGGATAAAAAAATGAGACTTTATTCAAAAAATAATAATTTTCTCAATAGAATGATACTGGGTATAACAACCACTTCAGGACATATCTCATGTCCAATTGACCAAGAAACAATGGACTCCATAGTGTTTTTGGGAAAAAAAAAGAAATGGAAAAGTCAGATTTGGAAAAGATATGTTAATTTGTAGCCCAACATTCTTTTCTTAGTTTAAAATGATATTTACTTCCCGTCTTACTTAACTGCATAAAGGTAATAATGGTACAGCTGTGCTTGTCTAGTAACCTCAAGGTATTAAAACTCCTATAAAGAATTAGCTAATATGTATGCAAAAATGTCAGAACATATTAACACAGACTCTCTGAGTAAATGTTTCTTTCAATCTTTTGCAAAACTTTACATAGATGTATCATTATCATGACCAATCAATACCAAAAAATATATATTAAGTAAAATACATATTATATCTTGCAATGATATTTTGCTTGTGCTCTAACAAATGAATATCAGAGGGCAAGGCTAGTCACTAGTTAAGCATAGAAGCCAGGCAGTGGTAGCACACACCTTTAATCCTAGCACTTAGGATTTCAGGCCTTTGATCCCAGTACTTAATAAAATTAGGCATAAGTCTTTAATCTCAGCAGTAGGGAGGTGGAGATAGGTGGTTGGAGAGAGGAATATAAGGCTAAAGGAGAGAAAAGCTTAGTCTTATTTATTCTTTTAATTAATTTTTTGCCATATATCCCTCTGCTTCCCCTCCCTTCTCTCCTCCCAGTCTATCCCACCCTTCCCCATCCCCCAATCCCCTCACCCCAAATGGCAAGAAGTCCCAAGGTGGGTTAGCTCAGTATGAGGCATCCACTCCAGGCAAATCCGATTTACTCATCCTACTATCAAGACTGGGCTAGGTGTTCCTCTGAAGGGAATGGGCTCCGAAGTACCAGACCATGCACAGAAACAGTCTGAATGTACCCTTCGAGGATCCACATACTGTCCATGTCAATCTTCATTTGCCTACCCTTGGAGGGCCTAGTTCCTTTTCCATATAGTTACCCAATGGCTGTTCTTCATTCAGTGAGCTCTCCAGAGCTCCAGGCAGCCATCACTATAATAATTTTTCTCCTAATCCCTATCCCCTTGCTCATGGGTAGAGGTAAGAAGTCTCTCTAGCAGCTGCTGAGCTTCTCTGATCTATCAGCCTTTACCCTGATGATTGGCTCTGTTTCTTAATTATTAAAAGCAATTAGGATTCCTGCTATAATATTTTATCCCCATCTTTAAAATTAAGATTCTAATCATAGTTCTTAAATCCATATTCTAGCATTGTATATCTTCTCATCATATGAAGCTTCTAGTACCAGAAATAAGTTACATCTAATTGAGTTCTTGGCCAAAGTTCTTTCTCTGGGAACTCCCTAAACTGCTCAGACAGTTCCAAAGCCATGCATAGTTTTGCACAAATGTTGATAAGACCTTGTTGTTAAAAACAACACCTAGAAAATTTATTGAACATGGAGAAGTCAAACAAGTGTCTACATAGAGCCCTACAGGACTCATGATATTGACTCTGCATGCTATCAAAAGAGAAGCATAGACATCAACCCAGCTACAAACTCTTTGATCTATAGAAGTGACCTATCTACAAGATACACTGGTGCAACAGTGGCACAAGCATTATGTACATAACCAACAAATATCTAATTTCAGTAAAGGTTTATTGTTTGAGATGGAACCCATTCCCAAAGCTACATACAATGGCCTATAACCTGAAACTAGATAGTCCTGACACCTAGGAAAAAACCAAATACTGCTGTTGTGATAAAGGAATATAGCAATAAAATGATTCTCAATGACATTCTGCTATCCCCATAGATTTATCTGTTGCTCCATCATCATCAGAGAAGCTTTCTCCAGCAGCAGAAGGGAACAAATACAGATACCCACAGCCAAATGTTATGCAGAAAGTGAGAGACCTTGGAACATTCAGCTCCCAAAGAAATGTCTCCATCAAATCCCATTCCTTGGAGTCCAGGGAACTCTTCAAAAGAGGAGATGAAAAGATTTTAAGAGCCAGAGGGGTTAAAAGACAGGGAGTAATCACGTCTTTCTAGACACAACAAATTTTGAATTCATGTGAACGAACAGAGACTGAGGCATCATGCACAGGGCCTGCATGGATCTGCAACAGGGTCCTAGAGCAGAGAGAAGTGCTCACATGTTCCATCTCTAACATGGAAGCTGTCTCCAGTTAACAGCATTTTGCAAATAAATCATTAGATTCCCTTAAGAGAGTGTCACTGGGGAAAGAAACCACTCTTAGGGGTAGGCCTGATGTCCAGCAGTAAATGGCCAACACAAAACAAACCCAAAGACATCTTTGGAGGTTCTTTGTCTCCCAATATTGAGTCAAGACTTTTTGTTTTGGATTGGTTTGAGTTCTGGTTTTTGTTTTTACTTTGCAGGTTCTTATGTACATATTATGATTTCCAATTGGGGAAGATTTATAAAGTTCTTTTTTTAAAATTAAAGTTATTTATTTATTTATTTTACAACCAGACTGCAGTTTCCCCTCCCTTCTCTTCTCCCATCCCCTCCCCACCCCTCCCAATCACTCCCCTGTTTCTCTTCAGAAATGGAAGGTCTTCCATGGGTATCAACAACTGGCTGTATTCCCAAGTACCTCCCCCTGTATTAAGGCTAGGAAAAACAATCTGCTATGAGGAATATGTTCTCAAAAGGAAGCCAAAGAATTACAGACAGCCCCTGCTCCCATTGTTAAAAGTCCCACAAGTAGGCCAAGCTATACAACTGTCACATATATGTAGAGGGCCTAGATCAGTCTCATGCAGGCTCCCCAGTTATTGGTTCAGACTCTGTGAACCCCTATGAGCCTACATCAGTTGTTTCTGTGGATTGTCTTGTGATGTCCTTGACCTCTCTGGCTCCGACATTGCTTCTTGTCTCTCATCAGCAGGATTTCCTAAACTCCACCTCACCCACAGCCAAACAGCATGGGAATCTTGTATATGTGAACATGTATGCATGTCTTGCCTCTAAATGCATTTCTTGTGGTTTTCCTTTGATTCTTTTTCTTGTTTGGTTGTTTTGTCATAGTTTAATTTGTTTGGTTTTTATATATTTGATTTGATTTTTATTGCTTGGATGACTATTGTTTCCTAAGAAGCAACAGAAAGAGTGTAGATCTAGCTGGGAGGGGCTGGGAGGTAATAGGTGAAATGGGGGGGAAGAGAAACCATAATCAGAATATATTATGCCCCTCAAGTGAGAAATGGATTGACAAACTGTAGTACATCTACACAGTAAAGTACTACTCAGGAGTAAGAAAAAAATGATATCCACAAATTTGCAGGCAAATGGATAGATTTGGAGAATATCCTCCTGAGCAAGGTATCACAAACCCAGAAGGATAAGCAGGGGATGTACTCACTCATTAGTGGACTTTAAGCAAGAACAGTCTTATTTCATTGAAAGATGGTGGGTGGATAAAGTGATTTAAAACACACACACACACACAAATCTTCTGGTTTGACTATAGAAGGGTTGCTTCGCAGAAATTTGTGGCAGCCATAGTGCATCCGTGGGCATTAGCTATGACCTACTGTGTTTTCTTCATCTGTAGCTGAGCCTAACCTGGCCTGAGGAGCTTTAGATTTTATCTTTTATGTTTCATGTTTTTTTAGAGAAAAGAGAAGTTTTATTACTGTATGGATTTTTTTGTTAGCTATCTTGAATGTTTTGCTTTTTTATATAAAGTTTGATACTGATTTTCAAAAAACTAAAAAAAAAATGCAAAAAAGAGGTCTATTTTCTTTTTTCTCTTTTTTTAATTTGAAAGTTTCTTTTTTTTATTTTATATACCAACCACTATTTCCCTCCCGCTCACCAATTTATTCTCCACCTACCACTCACGCCTCAGAGAGGGTAAAGTCTCTTATGGGGAATCAACAAAGTCTGACATATCAAGTTGAGGTAGGACCAGAAGTCAATTTTCAATAAAAGAAAAAAAATAAAAACATTCCCTAACTTCAAAGTTTGTATGGAGGTTACCATTTAATTCTTTTCCCACACCTTGAACAAAAGGAGGCAAATATCATTGGTTTGTACTCAGTGCCATCTGTGTTCTTAGCAAAAAAAAGCATAACTTTAAAACAATGCAGGCAAAAACTATGCAAATTTCAGCTAAAGCTGTCACAATGAAACTGCTAAATTTCACAGAGATCAAATTCCAGTACACCAAAAATGTTTCTTGGGCCTGACTAGAATTTCTCACCTCATTAGGTGTGAAAAACATAAATTGAGCACTGATATTTTTTTCTTCAAAATTTTGTCCATGATAAGAACAGTTGGGGAAATGGGGGTCTCTGTAGCCTGTAGGTCTGGCATCTGCAGATGTGAGAACAGTGATTGAAAGCTGAACCCTTTATAGATTCTGGGCACTTGTTCAGTGATTGTATTTGAATCTTCAAGTCATTTGCTAAATAATGAATTCATTCTCACATTTCCACTTTTTTTCTAGAACACAGAATTAGCACTTTTATAAAAGAGCATGAAAGAATGTCGAGATTCAAAATACCTGGTCAAAGACAGTATTACAAAACTCCTCACTCCAGGACTTCTGGGTTAAACAGTCTTACTCTAGATATAGCAGTTATTTTAAAGTTATTTTTATTTTCAGGATTATAATATATTTATATCATTTCATCCTTTTCTTTCCTCCCTCCAAACTTTCCCATGGGCAACCCCCACACACTCTCTTTCCAATTCAGAGATTTTTCCCCATTGATTGTTAAACGCATGTCTTAATCACGTTCATGTAAAAGTTTCACTAACACCTGACTCCTTGTGAAACATCTATGTAGGACTTTGCTCTGTATGCATATTAATACATTCAATTTATAAAGACTGAAATCTCTGACTCATTGTCCATCATATTACAGCACAAATTCAAGATTTTTAAGTACTTAATCTGTACCATGTAATGAGATTTTTAACACAACATGGAAAATGAAGAGTACTGAAGATAGCATCCAAAATAAGACTGCTCACCCTGAGTGCATCTTTGCTTCCAAACCTCTTTTTATTACATATCCTCCCAACATCTGTAAATAGAATCATTTATATCCCTGTATCACAAAAGCCCACTTGTTCAGAAGGAAATATCTAATTCTTTATCATGCATCTAAAGTTGGACATTGTTTAAAATAATGTTGAAGAACATTATTTTTTGTAATTTAATTCACGTATTTCTCCTTCCTTGTAAGAACAGTGGAGACTACTGAATGTGCACCCACACTTGATACATAACCATCATACATTTCCATGACAACTTGTACATATTTGCTGCAAAAAGTGAAACATGGTTCAAAAGTGAGTAATACAAAAGGTCATTTTATCTTCCAATGCTCAAAATATTTCTACACCATGCTCCCACTCACTCCCACCCTCAAAAGCAAAGGACTTTGAAGATTGAAATAATAAAGGGTAATTATAATAGAGTTTAATGAAGCTGGAAAATAAGGTATTTCATATTAGTGAGTGTGTTATAATTAACTCTGGTAAATGATACCAAAATGAGTACTTCAGCTTCCACTCTTCTAGGCAGGAATCCGAAGGGAGAAATCAGTGTAATCATGGTTTCTTCCATAAAGTAAAACAGAGGAGTTGACCTCTGTTCTTTTCTCTAATGTACAGTACTTCATGTATTCTGTTTGGTGAAGAAAAGACTGACAAAAAGACTTATACAAAAAAATGTAACTTGCAGCCACTAAGCCTCAGATTAATGGGTGAGGTACAACTGATATTTCAGAAGTGATAGTATTAATCCATCATCAAGCTATTTAACCAGAAGGTGAGCTTGGCTTTATTGGGAGGGCTGAAAACAGAATTTATAACCTTTACTGTATTTTTATTAGGTGGAGAATGTATTGAGCAAAGGGGATAAGGAATACATATTACCACAGTGTTACAGATCATAAGTAATGAACATGTATTGAGTGGTTAGCAACAATCTAGAATTTGTGAAATAGCACAAAAGAAACTCTTATGTATGTTAATCCAGTACTGTTATTTCAGGAAATACAAAACCAAAACTATAGAGTACCATGGTGTATCTTATCAGAATGAGGAGTCTCTCCCAAATGATAGTAGGGTAAGTGCCCCTGTCTAAGTTAGGATTCTTGGATGTAGAAGTATGTCCCGAACTCCAGACTCTGCTGCAAAAGCTTGTTAAGAACTGTAACATTCCTCTTTCATTTTATGAATCTAGAGAGAGAACATGCAACATGAAACAAGAAATCTAAATGTCAACACAATGAGCCCTCTCTTGACCACTGAAATTGTGTGTGTGCATGTGTTCAAGTGTGCACATGTATATGTGTGTGTGTCTTATCAGAATTATTCTTCTTTATCAAGATATTTGTATAGAGAAAAATTTTCATGAAGGATAGAGGAATAGAGGGAATATGTTATTTATACAAAGTCTCAAACTTTTAAAGTCTCAGGTACATTGTGCTCAGTTGAAAACTATAATTTGGACGTCTATTTTTTCTCTGACAACTTTTTATTGTTGCTTATTGGAGGTCTTTTATGCAAGAAAAATTGTCATTAAATATGGTGGTTTGAAAATGAATGGCCTTCATAGGCTTATATATTTGAATGTTTAGTCTCCAACTAAACACCAACTATTTTAAAATATTATAAGGATTAGGGGAAGTAGCCTCACTGTAGATGCTAATGGACTGAACCTTTGAAACTGTAAGCCAGCCACAAATTAAATACTTTGGTGTTTTTATGAGTTGCCTTGGTCATGGTGTCTTTTCACAGATATATGTGAAGTATGATGTTTGCATTTTCAGAAGACTCACAGGAACAGAGGGATAGTTGTGAGCACTACTTCACAGGATTGCTGAAAGCACTTGACAAATCCACAACTCAAGCTAACTTGTACATTACTCAACACTGAGAACCTCTGTTACAGTGGCTTATACAGTGACTCAAACAGTAAAACATGGACTGAAGTCCATTTTGGGAAGATAGAGTTCAAGTATGCTGTTCGCAGTGCATCTCATAAATATTTACAGGCAATGCCCACACAAGTAAGAAACCAGTGCTTCAACCTTTTTTGTTTGGGCCTCTATATTCATCCTATTCAAATGTGTTTTATGTTTCCACTTACCACATCTGTCATATGTTCCTGGGTTTCTGTCTTCAACTCCAACTACAGTGTTGATAGCACCCACCTGTGCTCAGAGAAGATAAAAGAAAAACATACTCAGTTTTGTAGTAACAGGCACAGGATTCCTGTCTGGAGTTTCTATGGGCTTGAGTCTGGACACTCAGCCAGCTACCAGGGCAGCTGTATTATAATTCAAACGCTATTTTCCCATCTTGACCAGTCTGTTTTCATCACAGCTTCGAAATACACTCTACCGCAAGTACTTTGGATCTCAGGAAAGCACCAAGAAATGAGATTAGGGTAAATTTTAATGCAGACAGACTGCCACTGGTGTGGTTTCTTCCCTCCTGACTCATCATAAATACCAGTATCGATAATAAATAATGTTATAGATAATAAATTTTTTAAAGTAGCCTTTTCCTCTAAAATTCAACAGAACACTTTGTAACATTTCTAACTTCTTATTTACAGAATTAGTATTACATTGAGAAAACTTCTAAGAATCATCAAGTTAATATTGGGTACATAGTTGTAACCAGAACAAGTGAGCTCTGGGCCAGGAATACAGAAAAAAAAAAAAAATGTCATCACCTGAATGTGACACCAGAGGCCCCAGCAGATCTACTGTGTAGAAAGCACACATATTTAAAATAAATCTGTTCCCTTCAGCACATAGATTTAAAATAATGGCTTAATCAGTTGAAGACTCCAGAGAACATGTGTTGATTGCTGTAGGCTTAGCCCCTGCACCAGCCAGCCCTTGTCCTTCCTACCCTCTGCTTTGGGGATGAAGGCCATCACAGGGTATGCTCAAACACTCAATAGAAGGTCTGCCTCAGAACATAAGGTTTACTTCCAGAGTTGAGCAGTCATTTCCAGGTATATATTTCTGGACAATATCGAATTGTGTATGCTAATATATCTGAAGAAACAATATGTGTCTAGCATAAAATTACAAATATTTCATATAATATTAAAGTGTATCTACATGGGTGGCCTCAGATGTCATGAATAGAAAAAGAGATAATAGTAGTGAAGTCTCATTATTATCCCCCACATAGAAGCTGCCCAGAACACAGATGCATTTCACCACAGAGACTTAGTCATAATGTTCTTTCTGGGATCATTGTTCATGCTAGTTCTTCAGCTAAGAAAAGTTTTGGTCCAACCGAGGCTAAAATCATTTACAATGGGAATGTCTTTCTGAATGCTATGAAATAAAGGGACTGTTTTGGTCATGGCATGCACCATAGAAGTAGGCGGGAAATCAGAGCATAGATAGGGGAAGGAGGGTGGAGTCAAGACAGACACCATCCAGCTGTCCAAGAATCAACATGTAAAGGAACATAGGTGAGCCATGGGCATGTGGCAAGACAGATTAATGGAAATGGGTTGACTTAAGTTGAATGAGCTAGCTAGCAATATGCCCGAGACATAGACCAAATTGCACAAAATTAATATAAGCATTTGTGTGTTTCTTTGAGACTTTGGGATTGCTGGTCCAGATAAGCACGGGCAGGCAGGTCCAAACAATAGAGCTATTCCAGACCAGAAACTCTTGTTACAAACCATGCTCTTTCAATGAGTTTCTTCTCCTTCAGAAACTTTTGTTAGAACTTTGCTTCCTGAGAGAGTATATTTGTGTTTTGAGTATGAGCCATAATTTCTAATCAGGTTCTCAGTATTGAGTAATTAACAGGTTAATTTGAGGTGTGGATTTCTCAAGTCCATTCAGCAATCCTGTGAAGTAATGGCCACAATTCTCCTTCTGTTCCTGTGAGTCTTCTGAAAATGAACACATCATACTTTGAATAAGGAAATACAGTGTCTTGTCTTGGCCATCTAAAGCTCTGGCTGTCTAGTTATCCTCAACTGTATTAGGCAAAAGCTCATCATTCTACTTCCGAAACTCTCAACAAAAATGAGCTACATAATCTGTCCAGTTCACTATGACTTATTTGTTCCTTTGCATTTTCAATATTAAACTTGTATATTCTAACAGGTACTCTTCCTTACCACTCTGGGCCTCAAGTCCTATCTAGTGTACCTAGGAGTATAATCTAATGCCAAGAATCCTAGGGATTTCTATCTCAGGACACAAAGGTACCAATGCTAGTCTTCCTCTCAATGTCCTCAAATTAGGCCTAGGACACAGGACAAAAGTTCATTTTGGAAACACCAGTCTTGCTTCCATACATCGTCACCCTATCTCTACAGTCATGTTTGTTTGACAGTGGTGACCATACCACCCTATAAAGTCCAGTGACATCCATCAAGCTACCTCGCAAGCCAGTCAGGCCTTTTCTGCCCTCCAGGTTTGGTATGTGCCCTCTGTCTTCTCAGAATCACACTTGCTCTTTCCTTAATTTGATTATTAATATTTTTAACCTTGCAGCTCTGAATAATTTTCTTCCTAGGAATTAGAAAAACATCTTTTTTAAAAAAAATTATATTATTTTTTGAGATTATAATATAATTACATAATTTTCACCTTCGCACTCCTCCTGTAAACCCACTCTTTCTCTAATTCAAAATTGTTGCCTTTTTTATTAGTTGTTGTTAAAAACATGTGTATTGTACATGTTTATATTTATATTCCTAAATATATGAATTCAACCTGTTCAGTTTGTATAATGTTGCTTGTATGTATATATTTGGAACTGACCAGTTGGTAACCAGTCTGTGTGTTCTTCCCTAAAACACTATTTTCCCACTCTCAGCATTCCTTAGGTGCCTGTAGGTATCTGTGTAGGGTTGAGGCACTGTGGGCTTTCCCCCGACAGCAATAGTATGTCTATATTTCAGTTCCTATTTAGGAGTCCCATTGGTAAGGTGTTCTTACAATTTCACCCCCACATACTGCTATGCTACAGGCTATGTGACTGGTGCTCCACAAATATTACTGAAAGACTATTCTGTAAGGATGACAACAGTAGACATCCATGTACCTCCAGTGCAGCTTACTTGAAGTGGCTTTGTCTTCTCCCTCCAAACTAGTTATCTCTATATAATTCTTTCTCAAGAGACATACGACCAAAGTTTTTGGATCACCTTACACCTAGCCCTCTTTTTGCATCTTACTCAGTAGATGAGAAATACCTGTGGTAATATACATTTTCAGGCTACAAATGCCCTTATTCCTTCCTTTGAAATGCCCTTTGGACTTTGTCTTTCTCCATTTTGACTGTGTAATTATTCCCCTATGATATAACATATGAACCACTATAGCCATTTCTTAAGTGGTCACGCTAAATACAGATTCTACAGGATTCCAAAGGGCTGTGAAGCAGTACTGCTTGATCCATTTTGCTAAAATACCACTCATTTTTACTAAATCAGACACAAATGTCACCTTGCTTTGGTACTTCATGAGGGGATACATGCTAATTTCAAACAACTTTCATTTATACGCCAATCTGAAGGTAGTCTTCTGAAGCTTTTCCACACCTGAACTACTTTATGCCTGAGAAAATTTTAAGCAATTCCAAGTATATAAGAATATAAAACAGGTATACAAATCAAGCATTCCCTGATCGCTAATCATTAAAATGTGTCCTAAAACAGCTAATACGCACATAATTCAACCACTTACTAAGATGAAAGCAAAGGTGATGTTTGTTCAATCCCCAGAATCCGTAGGTGGAAGAAGAGACCTAATTTCCACAAGTTGTCCTTCAACCTCCACATGTACATAAAGACACACATGCTCCGCCTCTGTGCTCAGGTGTGCACGCACGCGCGCATGCGCACAAACACACACACTCCAATACCTTTAAAAATATTTTTACAGATGAAAGTAAATGTGAGCATCAATAAGTTAGATAAGATTTTATATTTTTACATGAAAATAGTTTTTTCCTGAATATTTAATACTGTAGATTATAGAGCATTTTCAAGATCTTTTTCAGAGTTGATCATTATTTTTTATTTTACTTCATTTAGCTGAAAATGCTGCTTTAAATAAACACAGGGTGCAAAATGGCAAAAGTATGTTTAAGGTCATTTCAGTAATTGTTAGAAATCCTGCCCTTGTCTCAAGCCAAAATTTCCTTTTAAATGACTAAAGTGTCTGCATTTAGTTGTGTTGCAGTTTCACATCATGCTTTCATTTGGAGGTCACAGGACAATTCACAGTAGTCAGTTCTTTCCTATGCCATGTAGATTTGGGGAATCAAATTCAGATCATCAGGATTGCCACTTAGCTCCTTTACTTGCTGAGTCAGTTTTATAAAACTGGAGTCAGCAACCCAAACCATTATATTTTTTTTCACATTTTATTTATTTATTGTTTTTTATTTTATTTTACATAAAAAGAAGGACTCTTTTTTACTTAAAAAGTAAAATAGAACAGTGA
Organism: Sigmodon hispidus; assembly: GCA_004025045.1. NCBI lineage: Eukaryota > Metazoa > Chordata > Mammalia > Rodentia > Cricetidae > Sigmodon > Sigmodon hispidus. The sequence continues at coordinate 12,263 of PVIH01019043.1, read as the reverse complement.
CAAGAAAAAAATATGTAACAATGCCATTGTGTAGAATAAATGGTTGAGATCAAATGAACAACAGAAGACTATATTAAATAAAATTTTCAGATCCCAAGCTGTTCAGTGATGGTGGTTTGCATCCTAAAGCATTCACACCCCAAAAGCATTAGTTCAACTATGTTCATAACAGCATTATTTGTAATAGCAAGAACCTGAAAACAACCTAGAAGCCCCTCAACTGAAAAATCGATTAACAAACTGTGGTACATTTACACAATGGAGTACTACTCAGCAGTAAGAAAAAAATGATAACCTAAAATTCACAGGCAAATGGATGGATTTGGAGAATATCCTCCTGAGCGAGGTATCTCAAACCCAGAAAGATAAGCATGGGATGTACTTAGTGGACTTAAAAAACAAAGTAAAAAACACCCAAGCTGCAATCCATAACCACCGAACAGCTTGGGATCTGAAAATTATATTTAATATAGTCTTCTGCTGCTCATTTGATCTCAACACTATTCATCTATACCATTATCTTAAAAGTAAAACATTCTAGTAAAACACAATCTAAACATTTGTACTTATATGCTATGGAATTAAGAAATTTTGCTTTCTATAATTAAACCATTGTTTCATTTTTAAAAATTGTGATTGGGCAAGTCTGCATTTTCAAACAATTTTTTAATTCATGAAGTCACTTGAAATATTTTGCAGAACATTGATGATCTATAAATTCTTGGGAAAGGACTATATTTATTTATTCAGTAACCTTAGAATATCTTTTGAAATTATTTTTTATATTCTTATAAATATGTAAAATATGTTTTGCTTGCATGTATGTCTGAGCACTTTGTGAATTAGAGGGCACCTGATGCCCTGGACCTGGATATGACATGGTTGTGACATATGTGCTCTGACTAGAATCCAGGTCCTCTGGAAGAACATCTGGTGTCATTAACCACTGAGCCATCTTTGCAGCCCCCCTCAGTTCTTACCAAATAACCAGTCCATACTAACAACCAAAAATACAACAGAAAATAAAAGAGTTGTATTCTAATCATGATATGGACAACAGAAAAAGCAACAAGTAAAAGACATAGTTTCAGATGGCTCCACATAGTCTGCACATTATCATTTACATGAAGCTACACTCTGTGGAGTTGAAGAGCCTTGGATTTAAATGTTTCACTTGGAAGTTTTTACATACTAACCTCTATCCCCAAGTAAGTCTTGACTTTCACTGCATTTTAAGTACAGGCCAGCCACTTGCTGGAGCAAATAACTGTTGGTGGGACTTCATTTCTTCAAATCGGAATGGAAGTAAAACATTATTTTAAGAATTAATTATAATTGAACATATGCCAAAAGTACATAAAGAAAAAAAGCTTTGGCATGCTACCCTGCCGGAATAGAAATAGATTTTGGACTCAATTCAGTTTCTAGTAAATTAATGTCCAAAGCACACAAGAGCAAATGTGCACACTTTTGTCATCTCAGCAAAGAGGCCAAGGTACATATGAACTTAGAATTTCATCTTTGCCCTCCCTACAGACAGTAATCTCACCCACAGTCTGTCTATCATATCTATTAGTCACAGTGTGCAAGATGCTTCCTGAAGTCTTACTGCAAATGCTTAAATGAAGAGTGGAGTTTTATAATTCCCTGAGAGATACATATTTTCCTCTGGATGGTGAAAGTAAAGCACAGGTACCCAGCAGACCTGCCTGCAGATGGGCCTGCCGAGTGACACTCACTGCACTTTCCCATGTACCAGAAGAACCATAGTTGTGTGCCTGCTCATTGCATCTTATAACTATGTGCCGTTCATTGTCCCGAGCTGTGAGGATGTAGATGGAAATGGCGGTGTCTGCCAGGAAAGAGTTCACAATCTGTTACATATGACAAAATCCACAAATGTTTTTTCAATGTGTTAGAAAACAATCCAAGTGAAAGACAGGAGATCAGGTGTTTATTCCTCAAGGTCATGTTGAGCCAGGTCTCTTAATAGGAAGAGTCTTACTCTGCACCTCTTTCTAATGCAGCAGCTTGCTGAAAGCTTAATTTTTCTTCTCTACGACTGTATAGTTTACATAATCAACAAATTCGTTTAAGTATGTAAAATAAGCTTTAATATACATCCAAAAACTCCTGCAAATTATTGTTGATTATTGTCTCACAAACATCAATGATAAACAGCTTCAGTTGAAACATGACATTTGTCACACTATTACTGCCCCTCTGCAACTTTTTGTACTCTTTCTTTTTTTAGGTTATGTGATTTATTAAATTAACTTCAGGTTCATTCTGAACCTTTATAAATTCTTTGAAAGAAAGACAAATATGATTGTGATTACTTTAAGCAAATTATTATCCTTTGGTTTAACAATAACACAAAGCACATGCTGTGATGTTTATTTTCTCCCAAATATAAAGATGCCGATAGTATGAACTGGTGTTCTGGATCTATTTCTGCATGTATGGAACTCACTTCTAATTAAATGACTTCTTTTTATAATCACCCATGTTATCAAAAACTCCTTACGCATAGAAATCATTTTAATTTTCAAAAAAGCCTGTGTGCATTGTGCTAGTATTCAGGATACAGCTTGACGAATTCAATAGGATATTGCTGTTTTTCCTGTGAAAACCAAAAGTAAGTTGGGCCATTTATTTATAACTATTATATACTGTACTAAATTTATTGAAGTGGTTTGGAAAATGTAAGTGCCCCTAATATCTTTCTGCTCACCTTTTAGTAAAAGCTGTTTGAATATGATTATTCTGAGTTTCAGCCACATATATGTTTTAAGTGTGTACAGCAGTCCGAAAGGGCAACAAAAAATTTGAATATGAGTTTTAGTTCCATATCAAAAACAATTAAATCAAACGATGGAAAGCATCAGCAGAAAAAATATTACTTACCAGAAAATAAATGTATATCTAAATGAATCATGGATTGTTTTTATTTGTGAAAATTCCATTTTAAAAAATAACATTTCACCTTAAAGACTGGTTTTCAAAAACAAACTATAGGAATTGGTTTAATATCCTATTAATTTAAATCAAGCATCTTTTTCTTCTTGTGAAATATCCAGATAATTGGAGTAATTTCAGGGAAACTTTTTAATTACCTGGGCAATTGGCTCAGTCTTCCACTTTAATTTTCTGTTTCACTTTGCGGATTAAATAGCTTTAAAAAAATAGAACTGGTTCCTCCCTTTCCTCCTCTAGGATCACTGTTAGTTTCCTGTGGAGTTATAAGATTGAAGTAGACGTCTAAGATGGACAACAGATAGACCCAAACTTTTAAATAAATTTGATATCTAGATAAGTCTGTTTTAATCTTGTAACTATATCAAAACTTCTTGAATTCTGTTTCCTCAAGCCTGGGGAAAGTGACATCCAATAGTTTCCATGGTAACGTCTCTGTATCATCCTTACATTGTTTCCATAAAGTTTACCTAAATACTTTCATCTAGAATATTGACAAGCTGTATTTTCCCTCTTATCAATTATGTCTTAAAGTAATTTCATTTCTGAAATCTGTAAAGCTCTTGCTGCTCACATTTCCTTTTTGCTTCTTGAGACACAAGTGCTGTCTTTAAAAGTCACAGGCGTATCTCTAACTCTACTGGCCTTATTCACAAAGTAATATTTGAAGAGTAACAAAAAAATCATAGTTTATCTGACCTGCATATGAAATCTTTCAAGTATACTACATTTATCACATTAAAAATGCATCATTAAAATTTAAAAGCAGGTGCAGTTGCTCAATAAGCTAATGCTATAGTCTGAGGACTCCACTCAAGATTGTATTGTTGAATTCCCAGTTGGATAAAGGAGAGAGAAAAGCAGAGGGAGGGCCTCGAAATGACCTTGCTCCAAGGTGGTAGGGGCATTGAAAGCTGCTGTTGGCTGTGGTTGAGCTCCACGCTGAGGCTCTTCACTGCACTGCATCCACACAGCTGAGAATTAAAGTCTTCTGCTCAGCACCGCTAGAAACTGCTGCACCCCAGTGCAGAAACCTTCACAAAGCTCTATACCAGCATTTGTGTGAACCCGTATTTGTGTTTATGGAGTGAATTTATGGCTCCTTGCCTGTGTGGACAGATGACTCAATGCTTGTCAGAAAGCATGTGGATGATGTGGTGTAAAGATATTTAATGATAAAACCCTAGTAGAAAAAAAAACCATAACCTTCATAAGAGACCTGTCTACCTATAAATTCTTAAAATAGTCACATTTATTACAGGATAGTTTATTCACCTCACATCAGCATAAGAAGTCCTAGACAAGATTGTGGAAATCCATTAATTAGATTTCTCTAGCAAATATTAACTCAGCAAAATCCCATTCTTTTATAAAATACATCTAGAATTCTAAATTAAAATATCTAAATCTGAATGCCTATTTCCTAAACACACATGTCTAACTTGTACAATATTTTTTTTACAAATGTAATTTTATTGGCAAATTTTCCTAATCATTTTCTACACCTTTTATTAAAGTTGTGTTAAACCTGAAATCACTAGAGTTAAACTAGCTACACACTGCTAGCAAGAATAACATAAAATAATATGATAAATATAATTTTTACCTAAAATGTTCACAGAGGATCTACCCTGAATAGCAATCAGCACAATAACCACACTATTTTGTCTCCTCCCATCTAAATACCGAACTTCAGATTATTCTGAGATCTTCCTACATTTACCAACTTAAAAGCCATAGAAGTTTCATAAAATTTACATGATTTAATAGAGGAACTACATGTACCACTCATTGTGAGACATTAGACTTTTTCCAATGAGATGTCTTTGTGAGTGGTTGGGCTCTGTTAGGAAGCATTAAGTTTTCTGGCTTTCAAGAGTTGGTCCCTATGAAGTTACAAATATGCATAAAAGAAAAGCAGTCAGCAAATACCTTCTCATTTCTTGTGACAATTATTTTCTGAGTTTTGTTTTGTGTTTGTTTTGTGAGACAGAATTTCTCTGTGTAGCCCTGATTGTCATAGAACTTGCTCTGTAGACCAGGATGGTTCCAAACACAGAGATCAACCTGCCTCTGCCTAAAGTACTGGGATAAAAGGTGTAAGCCACTATGCCCAGCAGAGAACACTTTTGTTTTTTAAAGTAGTGATTATAACAGAACATATCTGTACTGATTTTGGAAATTAGCATCTTTCTGGAAAGACATTTTAAATATCATATTGTGAAAACATCTTTCTCCTCCATTTCTGATACAAACACTGTGATATAGAAATAAAGAGGTTTGCTTGCATATTTTATTTTAATAGCAGTACCCTTTAGCTCCCAACAATGATCCTCAGTTATTAAAATAAAGAGACTATATCAGAGTATCTGTTAAATTAGTATATCATCCAAAACATCATTTTTTACTTTTTGATAATAAATCAATGTTCAGACTCTAGAGCATTAAAGTCTCTCAGAGTAAAAGCATTAAAAATCTAAAACTCTTAAACATTATTTGCTGTGAGCCTTCAATTTTTCCAGATACCCAGCAGTGTTTCCTTGACATGTATCTTAAATCTAAGTGATTTTTAGGAACTGTTTCACTTCTTTCTCATTTATCATATTTTCTATTCACATTCTTGATTTGCTCTCTATAACCAATTATTTGCTTGTGTTTATAAGTTGATCTGATACCCCACTGTGAGATAATTTACAGTTTTTGCAAAATACCTATCCATGTGTATACATTTTAATGTAATAGATTTGAGATAAACACAGCCTGAAGGATAACCTTCAGTGTGTGAGCTTAATGCTAAAAATCAGCATCTCTTTTTTTACATCACTGAACACACACATCAGCAACAGCCCTGCTGGAATTTCTCTTAACATTTTTGCACCTACCTTCACATCAGTTCAAATAACAAACCACTCCTGTGCTTACTACCTCACAAACAGTCACAAATGTTTATGAAATTTACATGATTTTATAAAAGAAATAGATGCACTGCCCAATATAAAATATAAACTGCCTCATTCTAATGAAATATTTTTGTCATTTATATTAATTTGTAGAGAGAGCACTCAGTTCTTTGATATTCAATAATTAGTAACTCCTAATCTTACCAACTTGAAGGAGTTACTTAAGAAAAAGTCAAGATTTTCAGTGCTGAGTAGCTGAATGAACTAACCACTTAACAAATCAAATATTTTGCATTTAGCATTGTATCATTTAGCATTTGTTGTATGGTAGGCACTATATGGTGCTTACTGCCATGCATAATCTCATTAGGTAGCAAGTATTCTCAGGTGAAAGCTTGAATGGGTAGATAGATTCTTTACCAGAGTACTGGTATGGTTAAGAAAAGTCAACACTAGCTGTTCTTGATCTCCAGGATTAATAATAGGAAATTTGTAAAGTTGTTAATCTTAACATTGGGTTTAGAGAGACAAGAGCAAACAAAGAATGTCATCAGAATCCGATGGGATCAGTAGTCATGAGCATGTAGGTGTGAAACAACTCCAAAATGTAATGCCATGCAGAAGTCACCACATCTTGCAACAGGATGTTAAAATGTAGTGTGTGCCTGTGGCGGAGGCAACAAGAGTCATCCTCTCCTGTTCACCATATTCTGTATATGGTCTTCTTTTTGTGGACCCTATGGGAAACCACAGTAATGTGCTCAATGGTCAGCCTTTAAAGAAGGCTGGATATGGGGAAAAGTAAATAAAGGCAGGGGACCAGAAAATGGGGTTGGCAGCTGAGATTAACCTGCATGGTCCTGAAAGTAAAACATGAAGAGTAAATGAACTCACATATAAAGCAGCTAGTCATATACATGAATATTAGTAAATAAAAGCAATTACTATGTTAACATGTTATAACAAATAGAATTTATTAGTAATAGCACAAAGCAGGCTCATTTCCTCATTTTTGTCAATGTAGTCTTTACAAAAAACAGAGCATTGTGAGCATTGGAAACACACAGAGCTGAGTTTCCCTTAACAGGAAAATGAACTTCTCACTGTCTTAAAGAGAGCAACTTATAAGGAGCCAAATAAAACAATAAATATATATTGTGGACCAATATAAAACCTACACTTGGTTCCCTTTTAAAGACCATCAGTATTCCTTCACTCAAAAATATTTAAAGCATTTCTGTTGCCTGGTACTCAGCTGGGTTCTCACTCTTCTCAAAATAGATCTAAAGAAATCAACAGATTAAAGATGTAAAAGCTGTTTTGGAGATCACAATGTCATAATGCTGAATCTACCATCCAGGTGTCAGGATTGTTATCTGATGGTGAAATTAGCAGTGAGTGAAATGGATTCATCTGAAGAGAGACATTAGAGAAGAAACAATTGTGAAGTTGCAGAGATGAGATTCTGTCATGCTCAGACAGCCTGAGAGGTCAACATGAGAAACACAGGTCACAGGTCAGCTGCCACAAGAGTGGCAGCACTTAAGAGTTCCAAAGTACTTAATTATTTTTGAGTGCTTCTTACTTGCCCTGCTTCTGTTTATAAATATTACCCTGTACTGTTGTCCACACCTTGCATTGTGAGGCTGAAAACTCTGAGATTAGGTCTTACCAAGTTATAAATTCTGGGAATGGCAGCATCAGTTCTGAATGTTAGAAAGATGCCTCCAACATCAAGACAGGGAGTGGACCAGAGAAGTGTGGGACTGGGTGCTGGGAGAAAAATTAGGAGATTATTGCATTGGAATAGATGGTATTTGAAGAAGAATTAAAACTAAGGCACTATGGCTTCTAAAGTGTGGATAAAACGATATGTAGTTGATGTTGCATGGATTTGGTAGTGAATAACAAGATTCTGGACAAGAGAGACTTGGGGAAGGCCTGGATCTCTAATTTGTTAGCGAATTGAGAACAGAGCACTATCATAGACCACATGTGAAGCAAAGAAGGAACAGATTGGAAAGAAAGAAGATCCAGTGACTTTACATCAATGTAGGTAGATTCGCTTCTGGAACATAAAGTGTATGGTAGACCATAGAATAGAGAGGGAAAATGCAGCAGGATGAGGGAGGAAGTGCATAAGGAAAGCTGGACCAAAGCTACAATAGAACAGTTAGATGCATCATGAAGCACCTGTAGAATATGAAGGAAATGTAAAACAAGTCAGAGTGAAGAATCTGAGATGGAAGCCTGGAGAACGCCAGCACTGGTGATGGAGGCCAGGGCAGTGCATAAGAAGCCAGGGGAGAGGGAGGAATGATCATTCTCACTGCTGCCAAAGAGGAACAGAATTTCAAGCAGGAAAACAACATCCAACACCACAGATGAATTTGGAAAGTCCTGTGCTGCAGCCTAGAAGCCTTTTACAAGCTTCCAAGGCATTTTATAGCATGTGATACTTTGCCCTATGCCAAAAATAAGAGTAGGAGAGTTTCTTTCGCTCCCTTGTAGCACATAAAAAATTAAAATGAGTACAATATCAAAGAAATTGTATACAATAAAAGGAGAAATGGCCACAACTTTTCTCCACAAATCCAGCAAAATAGCTCCAAATACAGTCAAATCTTGATGACATCAATAAATATAGTTCCTGTGTATTCATGTACTCATCCCACATCCCACTAGATATCTCTGAGGTAGGGGTATACACTGTACAAACAGTTCCAACGTCATCATGGAGCTTCAGAGACTCTCTTGGATCCAACTGTACCTAGTTAGTATGAAAGAAATTACCACGCTGTAGGAATTTTGTGGATACATAAGAAACCAGGATCTGACCACAGCAGAGTGGAAATGGTGGTGGTAGTGACAGGATTTGCAGGCATTTATCAGGCTCAGTTGAGAACAGGGAAACAAAATTCTGCTTGCTTCCTTAGGGCATGCTGGGCAGAGCATAGGCTGACCATGCACACTGTAAAAAGAGAAGCATGTTTGGGGACAGGAGCACAGAGATGCATTTCCTCTTAATCTGCCTATGGAATCCCGCTATTTGTCAATGTTATTTCTTCATTTCTATGCCAAGCACTTGAGTGGGATCCCATCAGAAGAAAATCATGAAAGGGAACTACAGTAATAGAGCCCAGGGTTTACTCCTTCACACAAAAGAAGAAAGAGGAGGAGGGGCTACAGGAGGAGGAGGTACAGGAAGAGGTGGAGAAAGGGAAAGAGGGAGAGAGGAAAGAAGGGGAGGGCATCTGTAGAGAGAGAGGGCAGAAGATGATGGGAAATTGGGGGAGAAGGAAGAAGAAGGGAGAAAAGAAAAAGGAGAAAACAAAAGAAAGAACAAACATGTTTTCTTTCCTGGATATGAATAGTCATTATAAAAGGATCCACATGGAATTAAGTGATTTTAAAAGTATATGTGCAGGTGTATGTATGCACAGAGGGATCACATGCTAGTTAATATAATAGGCTTGAGAATAAGACAGTATATCAAACAGACCCTTTAATTATGATAACAGTCTCTAAGCAGTGGTATGTACTGCTTCAATGTGGACTCAGTGAGACTTTGCAGGCTAAGCACAAGGTTAGCAGTTTACTTCCTGGATGACCTGAAGTCAATGAAGGAAATCATCATTTCCATGATTCAGTTTCTCCATTGCCAAAATGAAGAAGAGAATGAGTTCCTACCCAGAAGCTAAGTGCTTGACAAATTTGGAGTACTAAGCACAATGTCAGAATGAGCACCTTCTATTATCAAGGTTCTTTGAAAGGAAGGCTCAAGTTGAGACTAAGGCTTAAAAAGCAGACTTCGCAACAATAAAACACAAAAGTGAGGTAACTAAGTATGAGCAATGAATAGCACAGTGAAAATGGAAATAGCACATCACCACCAAATGGATCACATTTGCAGATATGGGAGGGTCATCTTCCAGGGCATTAAAGAAGTAGGTCTCAAAAAATTGAAGGTTTTAGATTCTTCAATAACAAGAAATTTAAATTTGTCAGATATAAAACACTTATTTTCCAGGTATGTAGGCGCAATTAGAAAACAAAATTTTGCTTTTGTGCATTTTGCTTTTATTGTAAGCATTACTTTAAAAATACTCTTTCGCTTCCAGGTTTCCCTTTTCAGTGCCAACAAGCTCTTCACTTAAATGAAGGAAGAGGAGAGCCAGCCCATAATCAATCAGGGAAGACACTAAATCATCATATTTTTAGGTCAAGGCTTTCTTCTTCTCATCAATGGCAGCTTATTACTATATTTGATTTTAACTTTATCTTTTCAGTATAGATTTAAGAAATAAATTAAATTCATAGTCCTCATCCCAACACTAACATTTTTGATTAGAAAAGAAAGAAAACATTTCTGAAACCCCAAATGGCAACCTCTAGCTAAAGAAATGTTAGTACTGGCCATAATCTTCTGTGAAATGCAGTATTCTCCACTCATCACAGAAGGTAATAACATGCATTTTATTGATAATACTTTATGTTGAGTTTTTACATTAGTGAATCATCTTTTACTTAGCAAAATGGTATAATAAAAATAAGTAACTGGGTTTTTTTTAGCCTTATTCTCATTTTAGTGTCTTTATGTTAAGCATTAGAGTTTACATAGTTTTCTATAAAATCATATAGTTATTCTCAGACTCATCTAATGTAATATGAAGTTTCTGGCCTGGCCTGGACTTTCCAGCCTAGCTCTCAGCCCTGCTGCCACTTTGACCCAAATAACCATGCAAAGGTTTATATTAATTTCATGCTGATTGACCTATAGCTCAGACATATTGCTAGATATCTCTCTCATCTTAACTCAGTCTATTTCTATTAATTTGTTTAGCCATGTCACTCAGTACCTTTTCTCAGGGCAGCATGGTCATCTTCTTTTTTATGCACCTGTTGGCATCTCAGCTGGTGTCTTTCTGGCATCTCTCCTGTTGTCTCTCCTCTGCTCTTCCTGTTCCCAGAGTTTTCTTAGTGTAGCAGCGATGCCCACATTTCCTGTCTGCCTCCTGCCAATCAGTGTTTTTATTAAACAAGTAGGTGGGATGATTATTTACAATGTAACAGAACATAATCCCACTACAATCTAAGACCAAACAGAAATCATTAAGAACTGTTAATATACTCTCAATTCAGTGTAAAAATGTAAATTCTTACTTTTAAGAGTTTTCCTGAAGAATATAGAAAAATGAAAAAAGTATATAATAAAAATCTTCAATTTTAGTACATGTCTTCTTCCTTTAACAATGAAACTCTTCTTCTTCTTCCTCCTCTTCCATCTATTCTTTCCCCTTCTCTCTTCTCTGAGTGTGTATGTGTATTATTCATGTGTGCGTATGTGCATATGAGTATATGTATATATATGTGTGTGTGTGTGTGTGTGTGTTAAAAATCAAATATTATTGGGACTCTGATGTAATTTTGTCAAAAAAGTCCTTGTAAAATTTTGGACAATTTTTTTTTATCATCCAAAAAATAATTTATCGTTTGCTTTTACTACATACATTAAATTAAGTATATAACTTAATTTTTAAGATAATTAAGAAAAATCAGGCCACAAAACAAATAATATTTTTGAATGTTCAGTGAGTAAGGAACAGTGTAGATGTTTAAATAATGTTGATGAAGGCAGCTATCTTTGTACTGTAAGTACAACTATTTCATATTTAAATAATATCACATGGAAGCTGTGAGAATGCTAAGGCCATGTGAGAGAAAGAGCAGAAATTCTGCATTATTTTTCTAAATGATGTTTGATCAGTACAAGTCTGTGCAATCACTAGACAGAGGATGAGCTGAGTATAGCTGAGAATAATTAAGTTAAAAAGCAAAAGGACCAATGAAACAATCAAAAGGAAAGAAGGAAGGGAGGAAGGGAAGGACAGAGGGAGCTCAGACAGAGGTAAAAAACAAAGAGAGAAAGAGGAGGAAGGACGGAAGAGAGGGAGGAAGGAAGAAAGAAAATGAGAAAAAGAAAGAAAAAAAAAGGAAGGAAGGAGAGGAAAGAAGCTGAGTCTTGTGTTGGACTAGGAACCTAGACTGTAGCAAGAGGCTCATGAGTTTGAGGCCAGTCTGAGCTAAATAGTAGCTGCAGGTCAAAATCAGAAATATAGGGACCCTTTCTAGAAAAAGAAGTAAAGGGGATGGGGAGTTGCAGAGGAAAAAAAAAAAGTGACCAGATGTGTTGGGAGGGGGAGGAGACCTTGAATAAGGATATACAGGGATGGAAAAAAAAAAAAATTCAGAGGGAAAGATGAACACAAAGAAAATATAGGTATAGCAATCTTATTTGTATTTCTACCCTTGATAAGCCATGCTTATCATTCTTATCCTCTATATAGTTATTGTTAACTCTTCCACATTTTAAATTCTTTTTACTGT
>PVIH01019042.1:0-36592 GCA_004025045.1 Sigmodon hispidus | reverse complement strand
TTCAGCTCTTCTATCTTTAGCGTATAGAAGGGCTACTGATTTCTTTGAGTTTATCTTGTATCCTGCTACATTGCTGAAGGTGTTTATCAGCTGTAGCAGTTCTTTGGAAGAATTTTGTGGGTCACTTATGTATACAATCATATCATCTGCAAATAGAGATAGCTTCACTTCTTCTTTTCCAATTTGTATGACCTTAATCTCTTTTCGTTCCCTTATTGCTGTAGCTAAGACTTCGAGAACTATATTGAATAGATAAGGGGAGAGAGGACATCATTGTCTAGTTCCTGACTTTAATGGGATTTCTTTGAGTTTTTCTCCATTAAGTTTGATACTGGCTGTCGGTTTCTTGAAAATCGCCTTAATTATATTTAGGTATTCTCGCTGTATTCCTGATCTCTCCAGGGCTTTAATCATAAAGGAGTGTTGGATTTTGTCAAAGGCTTTTTCAGCATCTAAGGATATGATCATGTGGTTTTGTTCCTTTAGTTTGTTTATATGATGGATAACATTTACAGTTTTTCATATGTTAAACCAGCCCTGCATTTGTGGGATGAAGCCTACTTGGTCATTTGGGATGATATTTTTTTTTATACATTGTTGTATACGGTTTGACAAAATTTTGTGGAGAATTTTCGCATTAATATTCATGAGGGAAATTGGTCTGTAATTCTCCTTCTTTGTTGTGTCTTTGAGTGGCTTGGGTATTAGGGTGATTGTGGCCTCATAAAAGGAATTTGGCAATATTCCTTCAGTTTCTAGTGTGTGAAATAGTTTGAGGAGTAACGATAGTAATTCTTCTTTGAATGTCTGAAAGAATTCGGCACTGAAACCATCTGGACCAGGGCTTTTATTTTGGGGGAGGTTTTTAATGACAGCTTCAATTTCCTTAAGGGTTAAAGGCCTGTTTAGGTAATTAATCTGATCTTCATTTAATTTTGGTAGATGGTACCTGTCCAGAAAGCTGTCCATTTCTTCTAGGTTTTCCATTTTTGTGGAATACAGATTTTCAAAATATGACCTTATAATTCTCTGTATTTCCTGGGGGTCTGTTGTTATGTAGCCCTTTTCATTTCTGATTTTGTTGATTTGGACACACTCTCTCTGTTTTTTGATTAGTTTGGCTAAGGGTTTATCTATCTTGTTAACTTTATCAAAGAACCAACTCTTAGATTCATTGATTCTTTGTATTGTTCTTTTTGTTTCAATTGTATTGATTTCAGCTCTAAATTTGATTATTTCCTGCCATCTACTCCTAGGTGAGTTTGCTTCTAATTGTTCTAAGGCTTTCAGCTGAGCTGTTAGATCTCTAGAGTGAGTTTTTTTAGGTTTTTCATATAGGTATCTAGCGCTATGAATTTTCCTCTTAAGACTGCTTTCATTGTGTCCTACAAGTTTGGATACGTTGTGGGTTCATTTTCATTAAATTCTAGAAAGACTTTGATTTTTTTCTTAATTTCTTCCTTGACCCAGAGATGGTTCAGCTGAGTGATGTTGAGTTTCCATCAGTTGGTAGGCTTTCTTTGGGTTTTGATGTTGTTGAACTCTAACTTTAGGCCCTGGTGGTCTTATATGTTACAAGGGATTATTTCACTTTTTTTTATATCTGTTGATATTTGCTTTATTACCAATTATGTGGTCAATTTTGGAGAAAGTTCCATGAGGAGCTTGAGAAATATGTATATTCTTTTGCCTTTGGGTGGAAGGTTCTGTAGATATCTATGAAATCCATTTGCATCATAACCTCTTTTAGACTCCTTATTTCTCTGTTGAGGCTCTGTCTGGTTGATCTCTCCAGGGTTGAAAGTGGGGTATTGAAGTCTCCCACTATTAGGGTGTGAGAATTGATGTGGGATTCGAGCTTTAGCAGTGTTTCTTTTACATAAGTAGGTGCCCCTATATTAGGGGCATAAATATTTAAGATTGAAATCTCCTTTTGACCAATTTTTCCTATGATGAATAAGTAGTACCATCTTGGTCCCTTTTAATTACTTTTAGCTTAAAGTCTACTTTCTTAGATATTAGGATTGCAACCCCTGCTTGTTTCTTAGGACCGTTTGACTGGAAAGTCTTTTGTCAACCCTTTATTCTAAGCCTGTGTTTGTCTTTGCGGTTGAGGTGTGTTTCTTGTAGGCAACAGAAGGATGGCTTCTGTTGTTGTATCCATCTTGTTAGTGTGTGACGTTTTATAGGAGAGTTGAGTCCATTGATATTAAGGGAAATTAGTGACCATCGATTCATATTTCCTGCCATTTTTGGTGGCAACTTGTTTGTATTTCCTTTCTCTAGGGTATTCTTCTGTGGACTTATTGGTTGTTTGTCATTTCGTGGGTGTATCTGGGGTCCTTAGTTTGGAGTTTTTTCTCTAATACTCTCTGTAGTGCTGGATTGGTAGATAGATATTCTTTCAGTCTGACTTTGTCCTGAAATACCTTGTTTACTCCATCTATGGTAATTGATAATTTTGCAGGATATAGTATTCTAGTTTGGCAGCCATGCTGTTTTAGCATCTGTATAACTTCTGACCAAGCCCTTCTAGCTTACATCGTTTCCATTGAATAGTCAGGTGTTATTCTGATGGGTCTGCCTTTATATGTGAGTTGGCATTTTTCTTTTGCAGCTCTTAAAATTTTTTCTTTGTTCTGTATGTTTTGTGGTTTGATTATAATGTGGCATGCTGACTTTTTTGGGGATCATATCTATTTGGTGTTCTGTAAGCTTCTTGTATCTTTATAGGCATTTCCTTCTTCAGGTTAGGGAAGTTTTCTTCTATGATTTTATTGAAAACATTATCTGTGCCTTTGAGCTGGTATTCTTCTCCTTCTTCTATTCCTATTATTCTCAAATTAGGTCTTTTCATGGTGTTCCAGATTTCCTGAACATTTTGAGTTATGGCTTTTATAGTTTTACTATTTTCTTTGACTGATGTATCTATTTGAGCTACTGAGTCTTCCACTTCAGAGATTCTATCTTTCATCTCTTGAACTCTGTTTGTTATGCTTGTATCTGTGGTTCCAGCTTTTTTCTTCAGGTTTTCTATTTCCATCTTTGCCTAAATTTGTGCCTTTTTTATTGCTTCTATTTCAGCTTTTATTTCAGTTTTTAGTTCCTGGCATGTTTCTTTCATAGATTTGTTCATCTCTTCTAATTTTTTGTTTGTATTTTCTTCTATTTCTTTAAGGCTTTTTTTCATATCTTCTTTGAGATCTTCGATGATCATCAAAAAGGAATTTTTGGTGTTGCTTTCTTCTGTTTCCTCTTCATTGCTCAGTTCAGGTCTTGTTTTTGTAAGATTGCCACTCTCTTCTGGAGTTGCCATGTTGTTCTTTGTATTATTATGTAATTTTTTGCACTGACATTTGCCCATGGCTTCAGTGGTTCACAATTGGATGGTTCCTGGTCAGTTGTGGCACTCGGGCTTGTGTGCCTCCTGTCACCTCTCTGGGCAGGGTCTGAATCTACCCTTCAGGGACCCCTGTAGTTGTCTGTTTGCTTGGTTCCATGTGGCGGTGGGTAGCCGTGCAAATTCCCTCAGCAGGAGCTGTGGGTATGGTGACCGGCAGAGTTTATCTGCCCCTGCTCCAGAGTGCACTGGGACTCTGCAGACAGCACTTCTACATATTTTATTTAAAACTATTTTTTGTAGCCTGGCATTGAGAAACCATGTATTATTGCTATTTTTGTTAGCCTCTTATTCATATGCAAAAAACCATGTAAGGTTGCTGCCCACTGTTTAGGACTTTGTTCTGACCTATGACTAAGAGTACATAGTGTGGTTGTACAGAATCAAAGGAGACATTTGCCTCTTTGTAAAGTGGAGATGATCATACAAGATTTTTTTATTTTTACCCTACTTAGACCAGCACACAGTCTGGAACTTTTGGAATATTTATTTCTAGAATTTTCTCCATAGTATTTTAGAATTGTGGCTGATGGTAGAATATCACAAAGAGCAAAATCATAGAAAAGGATTATGTGAGGAGTAGGAGGGACAGGGAAGGTACCGTACCATGTTTCTACCAACCATAGGATGGTGTTCCCTGAACTGTGAACACCCCTCTGATCTGAAAGTGTTTGAACACAATTTGTGTTGGAGCCTTCCTTACTTACTCATCTATTCCTTTCATGTCCCCATGCTCTGCTTTTGGTTAATTCCTTGCTAAATGTGGTAGGATAATGCCTTAGGACATATGATAATTGTATAAAATTTCTGCTCCATTAACTATAATGGTCACTCCTGTCTGTGTTATCTCCAGACTGATAGCACATTCATTAATTTAGCAAACAATTCATAGTTACCTCTGTTGGTGGACAATATTACATGTAACAAGAAAACAGCTATTACATATGTTCATAGAAGTTGTTCACTCTATTACAGTTAATACAGCGTTGCTGAGATGGTGATGTGGGCTGGTGGTCCTGTCATCACATACAATGGCATTGCTTAGTTTTGAAGAAGACAAAGAAGAAGAAGAAGGAGGAGGAGAAGAAGAAGAAGAAGAAGAAGAAGAAGAAGACCTTGTTCATGAACTCAAGTGCTGAAGATGCTCCCAGGAACTGGTGTAAGTGATGGAGAAAGTAGGGTACAGAGGATAAGAAGGTAATAAGCATCTGTAAATAAGTCCAGTTTTGCTATCCCACCAGAAACTCAAGTTTGCCTGTATCTTTAAAAAAGAGTTTAGAATGATTCTCAGATTTCCAACTAAAAATTGAAAAGACAAAATCAGGCATGACTTGATATTTGCCCTACCCCACCCCTATATTATTTACGGTAAACCTGTGTGTGGATCAGCTCTTGTTCTAATTTGAAGATTTTTGCTTTCTAAGCAAAAGCAAGATACAGCCATTACATTATGAAGTCCAACACTTTGAAGGAACTAAAGCTGGAAGTTAAGAGCAGGGTAAGGTCAAAGCAAAGAGTTTAGATGAAGATGTTCCCCCTTTCTAATTCTCATACTCATTCATGCTAATGTCACAACGAGTCTATGAGCTGTGAGGTGGTCCTTTGTCCCAGTCTCCACAAATGTTTAATATGCAAGGTTTAATGGAATGTGTCAAGTTTCTACAACTTTAACTGGTCATCAAAATATTAATTGTCTCTTTTATTAAATATCGATTTTAGCTATTTTATTCCACCTGTTTTGGATGGTTGTAGCCCAGACCTTTATTCCCAGAGAGTTTAAACTTCATGTTCATTGCTATTCTGTCATACATTTACTATAAGCATTTGACCTTTTCTCTCATTGGCATTAAGAAGAAGAAGAAGAAGAAGAAGAAGAAGAAGAAGAAGAAGAAGAAGAAGAAGAAGAAAAGAGGACTGATCCTAAAGTATTTGGATAGTTCTTGCAGCCACATGTTATAGCATCAAGCAGTTCCTCATAGTGTTGTGTGTGATTTTCGATCTTTGCTGGCTTTGTTGTTATTCTCCTACCACTATGAGTTGCCTGAAATGATATGATAAAGTTTATATTTCAAATTCAGTGGAATTTTTATTGTATCTTCTCACATAAGCATCTTGTCCCTAGGAAATATAGTAATTCAGAATGCTCTAAAAGTCTGGGATGAGGAAACACATTGTTCAATACACCACTAAAATTATAATGAGAGACAGCATGTGGACCTTTATGTTTAGATTCAAATGCATAGCTTTGAAAAGCAGACATTGGATATTTGGAAGACAAAAGGAGCAACATACATTGTTCTCCTTAACCTGTACCTCAGCCATTACCTCATTATGGATTTTCTCTTTTGAGTGATACAGCACTGGTGTGTCCTGAAATCATGTATTCTATCCCACCATCTTTGAATTAAAATAGATCCCTTACTTTGAGATGATATTATATATGATGACCCTGAGATTGGGCTGCCCTATCTACCTGATTATTTAGTGGGTTATGTGAACTATGGTGCACACTAACTTAAGACACAATATTCTACATAGTCTATGGAGTCATCAGTATGTTCATACAGACCACTCTGTACTGCTAAGACAAGGACCAGAACTGAAACTGAAAGGAAAGCAAGAAAGGTACATTCAGCAGCTCAGAGAATACAGCACTGAATTATGTGTTTGAGTTGCTACATTTATCCCCAGATAATAAGCCTATTTAGGGAACAAGCTACATCACATTAATCTTCTTGTCACCAGAACTTAGCATAGTGTTTGCGACTTAGTGAAGCATGCATGCAAATGTTCTAGATATTGTTTTGGTCTGCCTATCTTATGAATAAGGGGAAAAATAAAGAATGATGCTGAAAATGGACTTGTATAAATGCTTCTGTCTATGTGGTAGCAAAGACAGGGGTAGTGTGTTACCCTGACCTCAGAGCCACAAATCATCATGTCATGATGCTTCCTTCAGTTAAATCACACTGGAGACAGAGCCTAAATTTTAATCTAAGACTACAAAAGAATATGGGTATCTGAGCATAAAGATAAGTCACAAGATTATCAAGGATTATAAAACTCCATTACCAGTAAGTAAAATTTCATGTATTTTTTTTTTCACTAAAAGATGCACATTACCAGCTGTGGAAACCATCTTTCAGTAATCTGCCAAAAATGTAAACACAGGGAGAGAGGAGAGGTACCAACTTTATGTTTCCCAGGCCTTTTAGGAAACAGTTACTTTGTTGGCAACACATATGAGTTTACAAAGGGGTAATATTGAATTCATCAATGAAATGGACACTGCCAAAAAAGCATCAGTGAAATGGGCACTCCTTAGTATCATCAAGACACAACTGGAAGTGTCTACAGCATCACTCAGCATATTGTGAACATCATTATAAACAAGCAAGTAAGGGCAAAATTCTTGCCAAGAAAATAAATGTGCACATTGACCATATTGAGAACTCTAAGAGCAGAGGATGGCTTCATAAAATAGAAGGGAAAATGATCATTGGGGAAAAAAAGAAAGCCAAAGAGAAAGGCATCTGGGTCTAACTAGAGTGCCTTCCTGCCCCATCCAGGGAAACACACTTTGTAAAAACTATCAAGAGTACCTGGAGTATATTTTCTGTGAGTTCATACCTTCAAACAATAAATAAGTAAAAGACATTTATTATAAACAATAATAAATAATAAATAAGACACATACCTGTAATTGAACAGGGGGCAAAATCTCGAAATGGGGGTGAAATTTCATGCATTTCTGCTAACTTCTGTGTTTCTCATGGAAGGGCTGAAACTAAGCAGTGGTTGAGGTTGCTAAAGCTGTAGACTGGGAAAAGGTGACAGACTGAGAATTTTAGTTGAAAGAAATTTTGTTATATCAAGAACAAAATTTCTATGCTAGCTAAGGAGCCTACATGAGGGTCTTTACCTCTCTTTACTGTCCTCTAATTCATCTCCCCAGTCTCTTTCCCAGCTTTGTAGCAGACCACTTAATGAAGCCCCCACTTCCTCCTGGACCCATCTCTACTGGGTTACAAAGGCCTTCCCCTCCGAACACCTTCCTATTCATCATTTTATCCCAGCCCCAACTCCAGCAGACATTCACTGGGAATCCACAGCCCACTCCAGCCAAAGAAACATGCAGGCCAACTGCAGATCCCTACCTCTCATTCTTCTACCACAAGCTGCATCTCTCAGTCCCATCCCTAGCTCTAAAGTAGACTGCCTGTTGTGGCCTCTCTTCATTCTTTGCTCCTATTCTCAGAGAACTAAGCAAATCCTGGTAAAGACCTTAATATAGCCTTTATGAATATGATATAGGTCACAAAAGAGGAAATGAATAAAACTCTTAAAGAAATATATGAAAAACAAACAGTGGAATAAAATTAAATAAAGCAATTCAGGACCCAAAAACATAAATAGAATTCATTTAAAAAAGAGCAAACCAAAGGAAGCCTGTGGATGGAAAAACTAAGAATTCTATTAGAAACTTCCAAGAAAACTTCCAACCATAAAATATAAGAGATGGAAAAGAGAGTCTTAGTCACTGAAGACTGGATAAAAGAAATGGATGACTTAGTCAAACAAAATGCTAATTTCTGACATGAAATATACACAAAAATCAAGAACACCATAAAGACCAAATCTAAAAATAGCAGTAATAGAGAAAGGAGAAAAAATTCAGCTCAAAGGCACAGAAAATATCTTTCACAAAATCACGGATAAAAAATATGACTTTATTAATAATAAAAACCCATATATGTTAAAGAAAATAATCTAAAAGCAATAAAAAGAAAATTTTAATGAAACACAGAACAAAATAAAACATTAAGACACTGAAGAAATAAATGAAGAGGATATCAGAAAATGAAAAGATATCCCATGGTCCAGGATAGGTAGGATCAACAGTAAAAATGACAATTTTACTAAAAGCAATCTACAGATTCAATGCAATCCCCAACAAAATCCTAACACAATTTTTTATAGACCTGGAAAGAACAATACTCAACCTCATATGGAATAACCAGAAACCCAGGACTGCCAAAACAATCCTGCTCAATAAAAGAACTTCAAGAGTAATCACCAACCTTGATTTCAAGCAATACTTTTGTGCTATAATAATGAAAACCATTTGGTACTGGCATAAAAACTGACTTGTGGATCAATGGAATCAAATTGAAGACCTTGACAGTAACCCACACACCTATGAACACTTCATTTTTGACAGAGGCCAAAACTATTCAATGGAAAAAAGATAAATTCTTCAACAAATGGTGTTGGTATACCTAGTGGCAGTATGTAAAAGAATGCAAATAGATCCAAACCTATCACCATGCACAAAACTTAAATCCAAGTGGATCAAAGACCTAACATAAACTCAGTGACACTGAACTTGATAGAAAACAAAGTGGGAAATACCCTGTAATGCATTGGCACAGGTGACCACTTTCTAAATATAACACCAGTAGTACAGACACTAGGAATAACAATTAGTAAGTGGGACTTCCTAAAACTTAGAAGTTTATTTAAGGCCAAAGACACAGTCAATAAGACAGACAGCCTACTGAATGTGAAAAAATCTTCATCAACCTTGCATCTGACAAAGGACTGATGTCTAAAATATATAGAGAATTCAAGAAACTAGAACCCTAAACCCTAAATAACCCATTTAATAATGGGGTTCAGTACTAAAAGGAGAATTTTCAACAGAAGAATTACAAATGGCTAAAAGGAACTTAAAAAATTGCTCAACATCTTCAGTCATCAGAGAAATGCAAATCAAAACAATGTTGAGAAACCACCTTATACCTGTCAGAATGGCTAAAATCAAACACACAGATGACAGCCTATGCTGGTGAGAATGCGGAGCAAGGGGATCACTCCTCCATTGTTGGATGCAGTAAGGCAGTTCCTCAGAAAATTGGAAATCAATATCCCCAAGGATCCAGCAATACCACTATTGGGCATACACCCAAAGGATGTATATTTGCACCCCAAAGACATTAGCTCGGCTATGTTCATAGCAGCATTATTTGTAATGGTAAGAATCTGTAAACAACCTAGATGCCCCTCAACTGAAGAATGGATTAACAAACTTTGGTACAGCTACACAGTGAAGTACTACTCATCAGGAAAAAGAAATAACATCTGAAAATTTGCAGGCAAATAAATGGATTTGGAGATTATCATACTGAGTGAGGTATCATAAGCTCAAAAAGATAAGCAAGGGTTGTACTTACTCATAAGTGGGCTTTAGACAAAAAGCAAAGAACACCCAAGCTGCAAACCACAACCCCTGGACAGTGTGGAATCAGAAGGAACTTAAGTGAGACATCCAGGGATTCCCTTAGGAAGAACAAATAGAGCAGATCTCCTTAGCTAATTGGGAGCATAAGGGGTTGCAACCAATAAGAGGTGGAGACAAATCATGATAGAGAGTGATGATTGAGTGAGAGGAGCAACAAAGAGGGAGAAAAGAAGAGATGAGATCTTAATAGAGGAAGCCAATGTGGGGTTGAAAAGAGACCAGGAACTAGGGAAACCTCCAAGAACTCACAGAATTTCCCTGGATAGCTCTTCAACCAATAGTGAATGTGGTGCCTAGACAGGACTTCCCCAATAATCAAATGAATAATGACTCTAAGTGTCATCACAGAACCTACATCTAACAATGAATTGAGGTGGAGGCAGAGATACATGACTGAGCACTGGTTGAGCCTAGATGTCCCTTAATACTTAAATGGATAAAGAAAATATGGTATATTTATACAATGAAATATTACTCAGTCATTAAAAAATACCATGGAATTTTCAAGTAAATGAGTGGAACTATAAAAAAAATCATTCTAAATATGGTAACCAGACCCAGAAGGCAAATACTAACTTATATCTGAATAGTTGATATTATGTTAATGATAACCAAGCTACATCTTTAGAACCACTGAAGTTAGGTTTGGGATAAGGAACTGGAGTGGGTGGGGCAAATAGATCTCTCTAGTAAATGGAAACAGAATACAGAAGGCATTGGCTGGATGGTTGGGGTGTAGAATGGGAGGATCCAGTGTTGAAGAGGAAGTGAAAGAGCTAAGGGAAGAGGATAATGGGGTACACAACTAAATATAAAGGTCTTTGAGGGGAAATTTTAATCAGTTGAAGTTTCATAAAACATACACATATATGAAAGCAATTTAAATAAAATTTCTAAACAACAGAGGAGGGCAAACTGCAGCTGGTCACCACTTGTCACCAAATACTGTTTCCAGTACTGGGATTAGGTTACATCTAATGGAGTTGTTTGCCAAAAAGTGTCAGAGTAACGCCAAGAAACTCAGTTGTTGCCAAGGATGTAGGTCACTGCACACACACACACATACACAGACACACACACACACACACACACAAGAATGGAGGGAGAGAGGGAGAAAGAGAGGGAAGGAGAAGCAGAGGCAGAGACAAGAGACAAAAACAGAGAAACCTGGTGGGGAGAAGAAAATCTTATTCTATAGAATAACCACCAGTTGTTAGCCAATGACATAAGATCATATACCATGACTCCACACTCCCTCTCTTGAATACCCTTTATTTCAGACAATGTCTCAAGTGGATTCTTGTATATGATAGAGCAATGCTGGGAAGGTTTTCTTGAAGCATTGCTGGTGCCAAGGTTGGTGGCAAAATAAATAAATAAGTGAGTAAGTAAGTAAATAAATAAATATTATATCTTTCACTACCACATTCACTTGCTAAAATGCACAACTGCTCCATAGACAGAAAAATAATAATGGTCATAGCAAGGCAGAAATGTGCCCTACTCAATATGCAGTATGAGTGTCAGCGGTGGTTTGAGGCTGCTAGGCAGTTCCATGTGTTCGTGACTATTGATATATTTGCCATTTCAACATGCTTCTGTCTTTAGGTCCAAATGATTTTTCTACCAGCAGGTAGAAGGAAGAGGCACTAAGAAAGATGAAGTGAATATTATACTTATGCCTAAGTTACATTTCCCACACTTGTATCTCATCATTCATAATAAGGTTCACATGGCCCCACCTGGCTTCAAAGGTCTCTGGGAAATGTGATATTTAGCTGAACATTGTTTGCCTCAGCTGCCCGCTAGTATGAAAGGAAGAATGAGGGATGGATGTCAGAGAAGAGTCATATTGACATTGTGGTTATGAATATGCTAAATATATACTGTTGACTACAGAAATGTAACAGAATGGATGTTTGTTTCAGTACTGTGGATAGTTTTTAATGTCCCCAACTGAATAAAAATTTAGGAGAATGAGACCAGACTAATATTTATCATATAAAACATGTATAAATATGCATGTAACTACTATAAACAGAAATGAGCTACTTAGAATAAAATTAATAATGTGCTGAAAAATGAAGATTTGGAAACTAGAGCTACATTCTAAATCTAGTTCTGGCTATGTGACCTACTGACCATTACACAAATGTTCTAAGACTTACTCTCCCAATCTGAACCTAACATCTTCATCTTCTGGGGGTAAAATAAGCTTTTATACCTAAAGCATTTATCACAGTGCTTATTACATAGAAAATTCCCAATATAATAACTGTTATAACTATGCTTTTATCTTTGCTAATCTCTTCAGCATTTGATTTTTGGCTGAGGCAGGATCTCACAATGTAGACCAGGCTGGCCTTGAGCTTTTTTTCATGGATGCCATATCTTGCTGTTATTGTTATTAGAGAGTTGACTTGAACGTGTGAGGCTGAGACTTTGAACAAAACTGACTCTTGGCAAATATTGGTTGGACACATGATTATATAAACAAAATGTATCAAACACAGTCAATGGAATGAACTAGAAAGTATGAAAGTTATACACTAAATATTTATTTAAAAATCTCTTGTGTGCCTGTCTCCTAGGATATAAAGATAAGTAAAACTGCCTAGGAAGTTTTACAGTATCATATCTGCCTAGGAAGGAGAAAAACAACATCCAAAGTCACATAAGTGTGTGGGAACCTCCAGCTAGCATTGCTGGAGGGGAGAATGCTCTTCTGTGTGCCTGTTGTTTAGGAGAGGGCCTTGATCTACTCAGAAGAAAAATAAGAGAAAAAAGTAACCATTCACCATAACATTTATTTCAACACAGGTTTTCCTATGAGAAAAGCTTCTTACATCTTTCTTGGAATTCTATCCTCTGCCATCTTCTGTCACAGTTGATCTACTCAGATACTGAATGAGAATGATCTAACAAAGAAATGTTGATGTCAAGATTCCACAAACATATTAAGTGCTTGTTTTTCACTTTTGTGTGAACTGTCATCTTACTTCAGGTGCTTTCTTTGTCCATTTGCAAGAATTACTTTTTATCTGCTTGCTAAATCCCCAAAGAAGCCTGCACCAGTAACTTCATTTGGGCTAACTTCTTTTCCTCTGTGTCCCTCCACATATGAGTTGAACATGTACACCTGACACTCTTTAATCTTCATTCCCCCTGGCAAGACTTGGAAGGTGTGTAACAAGTTTTCAAGAGCTGAATATCATCCTGACTTCAGTTAAACTGAAGCCAGCTGGCACCATTTATTCTCTTCAAATTACAAGAGAATGTGAGAAACAACAGAGTATCTATGGGAGCTTGGGGGAGCACTAAAGGGCAGTTGCATGTGGAGAGGTGCAACCTGCTCGTGAGTTTGAGAATTAGGTGCAATTCTGGGAGATTGGTCTCAACAGAACTTAGCTCATTGTGACTTCATGATCAGATTTTAAGATTTGTATTCCTTTTCCTCTCCTTACTGGCTACATCTTCATTAAACACCAGCTATTTCCACGCACACACACAAATTGATAATCATGAGGGGAAATTTGTCCTACTTTTGTGCTAAAAATCAAGATACAGCACTTGAAGGGTCCTGGAAATATCAGTAGATATTGAACTTTAGGTACTCCAATTTTTGTTTTTCTGTTGCATTCTGCTGTATCATTTTCGGATATTGTAGACTTCTATGGTGCATCACCTTGAAAAGCAAAGCCTCCTTCATAAATACTTTTATTCCTGTATGAGTTTAATATTTTAGTCAAAACTCATAAAGAACTTTTATGCCAGAGAACATGTTATAACATAATCCATTTGAAGCCACACATGGTAAGATTAGCCAAGATAAATGTATGCGTGATATTTTTAGAAAGTAGAAATAACTAGAAATCTCTTAGCACTTCTTTTTGTGTATGCCTTCATGAAAAAAGAAATTACATAAGAAAACTCATAAATGCAAAATATGGATTATTAGAAAGAAGGCACAAAGGTTCATTTTAGAATAGATTTTTCATACATATTCTCATTACCGCATTTTAAAAAAAATATGAAAACACAAGGACGGGATAATTCACTTTTAAACACATAAGTATAGAATTCTAGGGAGCTGACTAAAGTGTATACTCTTTTGAAAAATGTTTGTACATTTAAATAAATAAGAGAAAATTTTGGTACTTACGACTTGTATGTGATATTACAAACAGGCACTATTTTAGGAACTATGAAAGTAATCAGTATAATTTCAAAAATCAAGACAGAAATGACAATTAACAAACTATGCACTATGATTGAGTCTTCTAAGAGACTGAAAAATAAAAATGTGTATGTATCTTTATTTCTTTAATGTAAGACAAATCTTCTACTTACCTACAAGTCAACATAACTTTGATACCTAGGCAGATGCTGGTATAAGATACCACACAATTCTGGATTTAAAATAATCAACATTGCTTTGCAGAAAGGTTTTTGGTAGCATTGTTTAAGTATAATAAAAAGGAACCTTATAATGGAAGTTCTTGGCTTGCTTTCTTCCTCCACTGTTTACTTTGACAGTGCACTAGGGCCCACCCTAGCATATTGCTGGCTTAGCATCTTCAAAATGTCCTTTAAAAAATTCTTTAATATTATTATTATTAAAGTTTTAGAATACCACAAAAAATTTTCTGTATGAATAATATTTAATATTTACTGTATTGCAAATAAAAACTGAAGAAATAGTAAAGTATAAAAAATACAAGCACACACTCTTGTAGCTAATGACTGACAGTATCATCACACATCAAACAGCATTTGGAAGACTCTACTCCATGCTCTTGAGCAAGAATAAAGAAGGTGAACAGACTAGAATGACAATGAAAGTAGTCTCAACTCCAGATCCTTGGGCCTCAGGATTGCTGATGGTTCTCAAGCTGAGATACAGTCTGGGAGTCTCTGTGCTGTGAATTGGTAGCTAGAGGGGGATCAGATACTTAGTGAAAGGGACCTCTGGAAAAATGCAAGCATTAGTGACCTTAAGGGTGAGCTTGGTTTGATTGAAAGTTACTATTTTTCTTAAAGAATCCTCAATAATATCTTTAGGTATATGGTTTTCATCTAAACAATAAAGAGTCAAATGGAAAATGAAGAATAGAGAGAATAATTGGCTAACATTTTTTAGTTATCGACATTAAATAGGAAGCCATGGAGAGATGAAAAAGATGTAGATGTAATACTATCCCTAGCATGCCCATAATTTGGGGAAAGAGCAGATTCAGGCTTTACAGAGTTCTGAGGAAAATCCCCAGACAACTCAGGGTGTGAGTGTGTCGGGGGGGGGGGGTGTAATTATGCTGAGCCATTTCAGGAAGAGTCTACATAAAAGGTGACATTTATGACTAAGTGTATTCAAGGAGTTTGCATTACAGGCAGGAGTGTACAAGGCAATGGAATTACAGTACGGTGTCACAAACAGACATACTCCATGTGAGTTTTTGGAATGGAAAGCATCTTTAAGTGGGAGCCACAGGAATGGGGACAGATGGGGTGTGTTGGGTAGGTGGTGGCAGGAGAATTGAGTCTTGTTTCCTCTAACAAATTGTAATGCAGAAATTCAGGTTAGCAGATAGATAGGTAAATATCTTCTTTAGGAAAGGAAAAGAAGATAAACCTAGGGTCTGGGGGAAACTTTTTAGCACATTTTGGGCAGACTATGCAAGAATGAAACCCCACTACAAAAACTTCAAAATCATTCTTCCAGTCTGCCTGGATTCAAATAATAATATCTGCCCTAACTTGGGGGTTGGATAGGGTAGTTACAAATTATGTTACTAATGTCCTAATCCTCAAGGTTAAAGAGCAGTGACTAAATGACAAAAAATATTAAACAAAACAGAATAAAAGAAAAGGTTAGCAACATTGACCTATTACAAGTTTGAGATGGATTCAGTTGACATGTAGATTTGTAAAGGAACATGAAAGATGTCCACAAACCAGAATTCACAAGATATTTTTCTGTGGAAGTGAGTGGACAGTGGTGAGAGCATGGCATGATTTTGAGTGCTTACACTAAAGAGAATACAGGGAAATGGTAGAGATAAGTAATAAGGAAAGGGCACCCTGGAACACAGAGAAACAAAGATTTATTTTCTCACAAATACCTTTTACAAAAATGGTGGGAAATGCTAACCACAGCTACCTCACATGATGTGAAGATGTGGTGTATGTGACTGAGGATGGAGAGTGTCCAAGAAGTTTTAAGAAGTATGATGAACTAAGCTATTTATAAGAAATCTCACAAACTAAACCAAGAGAGAAGAAGGGTACCTAACTCTCTAGCAAAAACAGTTAATTCCTCATTAAATTCAAGTGCTTTCAATGAGAGTTGGAGGGTGGCATGTGGCACTGAAGAAAGAATAGGTAGAAATTAACAGAGCACCTAATATTTAAGCATGAACAAGATGTTTTTCTTTTAGCATTAATAAAATGAAGATATAATTGTTGTATTACAGAGAAAAGCACTGAAATCTAGGCAGCCAAATGACTTCATCTAAATGAAATTCTTTTATAATACAATAGATTTAAAATAATAATGTTAATTAGGATTTTATTTATCTGGATGGTCAAGAGTGTTATAATTTAGAAGAAATACAAATTCTCTAAATGTTGGGAAAAAAAACATCTTTTGGCCTATGGGCAGTTGAAACTGGGTAAGTAAAATCACAAATCAAGAAGTATCATTCTAAATACAAACAACCAGGTGGATTTGCCATTGTAGTATCACAGGTGCGTGTAGATATTATCTGGCTTGTATTAACCACTGCAAAGACATGGCAAAATTCTCAAGAACACCACGACTTGAAGGAAAAATACTTTTAATCTCATAAAAATGTAGAAACAAGGGAAAAAGATTTAAACCAAGAACCTGTGTTACAGTAATATTTCTGGACCACTTATTTCTTAAAGACAAGGGAGTGGTAATAAGGAGTAAGGAAGAATCTCATAAGAATTGAAAATAGCACACAGGACTCAGACAATTAACTCCATGATATGTTTTCACATTCAGATATTGAATATATTTTATTATATATGAATTTAAAAATATAAAGGGTCTATGATGACAGTTCAACTAAATAACTTTATTCTGCCCTCTACTTGAATATATTCTTTAATTCTAGAGAGAACTGCACATGTCTTCTGAAGGATAAGCGTCTATCAAATTCAAGGCTCTTCTTTGAATTTACAGTTAATCATAGGTATGTCTAAGAAAACTATATCTTCCATCTCCTTACTGAAATACCATTGATTACCTCTTCAAGTGGAAATCTGGGTTCATAATTTCCTCGGTAAGTGGAAAGGATGCTACCCAAGGGTGTTAGGGTCCTGGCTCAGTATGAGTAGCCTCTACCTTCAGGGATTCTGGTTCTTTCCCCTGTCTGCAGCACATGCACAAAAACCCTCTTTCTGGAATGCCCTCCTTAGGATTATAAAGTGAGTGAGATCTTTCTGGGATCTAAATATAAAGGAAGGCAATTTTA
Organism: Sigmodon hispidus; assembly: GCA_004025045.1. Classification (NCBI taxonomy): domain Eukaryota; kingdom Metazoa; phylum Chordata; class Mammalia; order Rodentia; family Cricetidae; genus Sigmodon; species Sigmodon hispidus. The sequence goes on along the minus strand of PVIH01019042.1, from coordinate 19,395 downwards.
ACATATTGTGTCATTAAGAAGTTTAGGAGCTTTTAGACACAGTCTGGAGGTAGTAGGAAATTAGATGCAGTGTTGCATTAGACATGTTTTTAGTATTTTCTTCTTTTTGTAAAAGCTGTAATTTTCAGAGTTTAGAACCAATTTAATGTCCCTGGAGTTACAGCTTTTTGTATCCATTGTCCATTAGGTGAATTACTAAGCCAAGAATGGAATCCATTTATAATGTATAAAATACTGTGAAATGTCTTAAAAACAGTCTTTGCAGGGGGAAAAAAAGCTTTGGGAGTCCATTAAATTTGAAGACAGTGAGTTCTGAGGTTCTTATAATCATATAATGGTTTTTTTGTGCTTTGATAATATGATACATTAGATATTGGAAGATTTATTTGAAAGTTTGAATTCAATGAGAAATTACATAGAATGAAGGAAAATGCATTATTTTTGACATTTCAGACAGATTTTAAAACTGAGTGTATTTCCTAAAAAGTGCTTTAATAATATTTATTATATTTTAATAAAAATTAATGGGCACTAAAATGCTATCAAATGTCTCATCTATGATGATGTCATCATCACTGACATTTATGAGCTTAAAACAATTTTGAAATTCTTCTTTTGAAATTCTAATGTGGTCTGAAAATAAAAATGGCTGGGTGAATGGCATATTCAAGTGAATTGTATGTGACATACATGTACATGATCATATGTAGGTAGTTTCTACATGCATAAAGTCATATCCAATTATCACATCCTACTTAATCATATGTTGAAGATTTATAAATATGCCAGTTTAATACATTGGTACTAAATTGCTTTGAGGTCCCAAAGTGTACTTAGCATCTTAATAAATTGTAGTAGTATAGTGAATATTTGCAGAATAACGCGATGATTTAAAATCTTGTTCATTCAAAACATAATTTAATAAAATGTTAAATGTATTCCAAGGGTGAATTTTATGTTAGACATAGCTGCTGCCAGAGTAAGACATAGTTTATACTGATGAAGGTAGTATTATGTGAGATGTTGAATCTTGTGGAATTGACACTCTAAATGGTCAAAATCAAGTGACAGGCAGCTTTTATAAGGTTTAATTCAAGAGTTATTTTCAGTGTTCTGGAAAATGAGCTGATGCTTCTGCATTATGGTTGAGGTATCATGTTATTCTCTATCAAAGAGCCAAATCACATCTTCCATAGCTATGCAAGAAGAGAAATTCGGCATTTTTAATGATGATACTAGTAAAAGTAATTACTATAAGCAACTTTCCTAACTCATGATTAGGATTCTCTAACAAATACTTTTTCCTATGCCCTGATAATTCCTGTAGATTATGCAAGTTAACTTTTTCATGTTTACTGTGATATCAATATTTTTGATAAGTAACAGTTAACTAAGTAATTTATTAAAGAAGTTATTAAAGCCTTTGATAGTCAGAAGGATGATAGCGTGGCAGGGGCTCTGAGGAGGGTTTGGATTCCAACATTAGGAAAAGAAATTATGATGGAGGTCATTTGGCTTGTTTTTTCTTTTTTTCGTAGCCTCAAATGACTGAAAACTATCTACTCATGACTGAAATAAATGCATGTAGATTTTCCGTTCACATAACAAAGTCTAAAAGTAGAAAGCCATGGACTTGTGTGATGGTTCTGAGATGTAACCATGCCTCAACATCTGCCTCAGCTTCTTGGCAGCATGTTTAACCTTACAGCTGTCTGATAACTACAGCATCTCACAAGAAGAAAACTGGCAGCCCTGGATCAGTGCTGGACCAGCATCTCTGAGCACTTTCATTAAGACAACAAATATCTAGAAGTCACAGCCTATGCTGCCACTAGTCAGGAAGGAGTCATCTGACTCTATATATCCATGGCTGGAAGAACACATCTGTTGCTCCTTTTTTATGCTTTTAGAAGTTAAGGGAAGGGAGGTGAGGTAACACTTGGACAGTTATCTCTCTTGTTACATATTACTTATAAAATAAATCATAAAGAATTAACTAAGTAGTGTATAGTCTATTTTAATTTTCTTTTTCAAAACGATTCAAATGTAAGATTTTGTATGGAAAGGGTAAATGAATAATTAAGTCATTATAATAATTGAACTCTGAAATGTCACACAGATCAGTTAATGCAGAGCCTGGAACTGCTTGCTTTGGTTGAAATCAAAGTAAGTTGGTTACTGTAGGAGTTCCTTGTGTATACAAGAAGAGACACTAGATGCTGAGAAGTAGAACCATGAATTAGAATTATAACAAGTAGACTCGCATTGAAATAATCACGATCTTTGCACCCAGTAGTGCACCCAGACAGCACTTTGATGTTAGATTGCCATTAATATTGAGTCCACATCATGTGTAAATTTCTGTTGCAGTTCAATCAATTGCTTTGTGTTTTACTTCATAGCATGTAAAGTATCCCTCAGTTATTATTTATCTGAGGCTCATATCACCCCAGTGAAGTTGCTTACTTGCTATGTCTGCTTAAGACCATTAAAATATTGGTTATTATAAGTGTGTTTGCCAATGGTTGTGTGTTTTGTCTTGGAATCAGAGACTAGACTTCTCTAGTCCCTGAAAGTTTCAGAAGAGTCACCAGTACAAGTCAGGAAACAGAAAGGACTGACTTGCTAAAGTGACCTCATCACCACATATTCTTTGTGATTTAGAGTACGGGATGGTTCTAAATGGACAAAGCATGATTCTGAGAGAGGTATCACCATTACCACAGCCCCCTAGAGTCTTTGTTATTGAACAAATCATTTGACTGAGGACCAGTTTGTAAGTCTGCATGCTCTGTGTGGGAACTGTTTGTGAATTTTATCATTTGTTCTTCTATACTTTAAGCAACCATGGATCTATAAGTTCACATATCCAACTGTTATTTCCTACAGGACCCAGGCCAAAGGGGCATTTCCTGATTAATCCATTTTATAGATATAATCTCTCTACTGTCTTTTTGCTAGTGGACATAGTGTATACACTGGAGGCAGGCTATCAAAGGTGCACTTGGTTGGGCCATCTCTTTTCTGTCAAGTGTGACCAAGTAAAGCTAGAGTAGATGCTTAGAGATAATGTTGGATCCTGGAATATAGGTTTATGAAAGGGCAATCAATGTGATAAAAAGATCCATATGTGAATTTTGAAAGTACAGTTTTAGGCTTATGCCTTAACATCCCTTTGGTTTCTACTGATTGGGGATGATTGTTTTTTTCTGTGACCATAAATGAAATTCACACAGGCCAGTGATTTGGGTGGATTAAAGAGTAATCTTGGAAATTCCTATGGTTGCATTTATTTGTAAATACTGACTCATTATAGAAATTTAAATGTTTTTGTCCACATATATTTTGAAATTCTCCTCTTCCTTAGTTCAGTCCCATTTTGCACTAAAACTCTGGGGGAGAGGGCCCTCTCAGTCACTTTCACTACAAACCCGATTGACCCAAAGGCTTTCAAAACCTTTTTTTAAATTTTTCTATTTAAAATTATTTGAAATCAGCCATCTATGGTGATATTTTCACTGGTCCTATGGATGAGCCACCCACATACAGCAATGTCCTCACATATCTGGTCATATATGTGTGAGATTCAAATCTCATGCCTTGTAACAGATTACTTCACAGGGTGGTGGTGACAGTATTCATAGCAAAAGAGGATAAACCCCAAATATGTGTGAAACATGCTTTACACTTTTTGTATACTTAGCCCAGGTAGGTCAACCAAACAATCTAGATAAAATACTTGTATAAATTAGCTGCAGTTTCATATTCTCAAATTTCAAAGTTATGTGTATAGATGGAGGAAGATATAACACAAAAGTTTTAATCTACCTTAAAGTATTTAAATACCCATTCCTTAATGTCCAAGTTTTTTCTGCTTTACTAAAAGCAGATTAAAAAGAGGGTAAAGATGAGAGAGGTAGTATTGAAGCCATTGAGACAGCTTCTAGTTGATTGAGCCTTTACAAATTCAAGTTGACTCTTGTAGCTGAGAGAGCCCAAGGACCTCCATAGTTCTCTTTACTGGAGCTTTTGCTTAGTTTGAATCTTGGCCAATTGTTTCTATGCACTGGGAGTTGCTTATAATTTCATCATCATCACTTCCAATTTTATATTGCCATAGTTTTAAATAGTACTGATAACCCTTAACATCTGCTTTCTCTAACTACTGCATTGCCCAATCAGTTCATGGGATACATCCTTAACTGCTATCCTAACAATTCTGGCAAAATATTCCTGTCTCTATATTCAAAATTGACCAGCAGGCCTTCTCTTTTCTTATGCACTACCTGGAAACAACAGATTTGAACATTTAAAAGACCAGAACCAAATACCCATTTCTTCCATAGAAACAGAGTTCTAAGCTTTGAGTGTGTCCCTCTAGGCTTTGTATCGAATGTAGCAGTTCACTTGATAAAAAAGAATGGGGCTTATATCCTAGAAGAACTTGAAAACGCTCTCCTTGCTAGTCTGTTCTCTCTAATTCCCTCTTGATCTCTAATTATGTCTCTGATTTGACTGCAAGGTACAGAAGTCATGAAACAGATTTCATTTGTAAAATCTGCATATGTGTGCCTATTGGCAGGAATCTTTATTCCCCTTGAAAATTCTCCATATTGATTGTGGGAGTAGGCATATTGATGTCTTAATAAAAGCAACTAAAACAGAAAAAAAAAATCCTGTTAGAAAGAAAAGGAGAAAGGAAAAAGGAAGAAGGAAATTCATCCTTAAATATACCTTGTTCGTATTTACTTTGTGAATGTTGAGTTCAGATCAGGACCATTGCATACACATCACTGGTGAAATCTTTATTTTATCCTCTGAATGATAACCTATCCTCTTTTTCCACAATACTGAATCCCCAGAATTAACAAAACTAACCAGAAAATTCCTTCATTTGAACAGTTTGTAGGTTTCAACTTGCAGGGTTCTGAAAGGAAACACTGTTTATGGATGCCCAGCCATGAGAACCAACCTAAGCAACACTGCACAGAAACTCATGTGTAGCTAAATGGGAAATCAACTCTAGAATTTCCATGGCAGAGCTGCCTATTGGGTAAATAATACACACTTTATAAAAACATTCATAAATGTAAATTCACACAAGAGACTGAAATGGCTCCTTAGGGTTAAATGAAATACATATTAACAACACTTATGAATAGTAAATAGCATGCACTTTTAGAATGTGCTCAATGTGTATTTACATAATAGCCGATAAGAGTTCTACTGTCAAGTAAATAATACCATAGCGGCCTTTAAAAGTCTTTAATTACCTACAGTATTTGCAAAGTACATTGTAATGGATTTCTGGTTTGTGTAGCACTCTACTCACTTCCCTTTCTTTTCTTCCCTGGTTTCAAATACATATATATTTATGAAAATGATTTTAAATTGGCACTGAAAGAAACCACCCATCTAGGTAGAATGGTCTTCAATGGTTGCACTTATGTGAAAGGGAAACTTTTAGAGTGAGATGGTAATATCATGCTGACATTGTGCCCATAAAAACCATCTTGTAAATCAAAACAAGTAAACAATAGAGAATACCTTGGAAAACTGAACTGATGGTTCAGTCATTTCCTGTGTGTTTGTGGGACCCTGGGTACCTCAGATTTATTTCTTGCTCTCTCACAGGATTGTGATTCCTTAAAACTGTGATACTCAGATACCAGCTTGTTTCTGGGACCTTTAGGGCAAAAAGGGGGTACCAGATAGAGACTAGAAATCAATATTCTTTGTCTTCTCTCTGCTTCAGAACCCACCACCAACCGTCACCCCAGTTCTCAGCCTACACCCCTACACAAGTCCAGAGGCTATGCTCTGGACGCTAGTAACACTGCCTCCCTCCTCCAGCTGTCAAGGGGTAGTTGCTTCCTCTGATGGTTAATGTGTGTTATGTAGTCAACCATAAGTTTCTGGCCCAGCCTAGCCCTGAAGTCCAGACCAGTAGTCCCAAATAATTACACAAAGCCTTATATTAATCACAAACTGTTTGGTTTATGGCTCAGGCTTGTTACTTGCTAACTCTTACACTTTAAGTTAACCCATATTTCTATTTACGTTTTGCCACATGGCTTGGTACCATTTTGCTCAGTGCAGCATTCTCATCCTGCTTCCTCTGTATTTTGGTGACATTTCCAGAACTCTCCTAGGCTGGTTGCCACCCCTCTACTCCTGTCTATCTACTTGACCAATCAGTGTTTTATTAAACCAATATTTACAATGACAAATATTTACAGTGTACAAAAACATAGTCCTGCAGCAGTGTTACTTTATCTCTCTGTTCAATTACAGTTTGCTAGCTCCTAATAACCCATTTCCCATGATAAATTGCCCCACTAGAATACTCGAGTATGGTGAGCTTTGTTTCTTGAATGCTCTCTGGCATCCTTGGGTGAAAAAGATGCTGTGTGAAAGTGCTTTTTCCTGAAGAAGTTACCCATGATGAAACCATCTCAGTCAGAGATTTTTACCTCTTTCCAAAATGTCTAGTGACTTTGCATTATGACTCCTAGCACCCAATTGCAATTTATACTTTTTTTTTTTTAAGGAAAGAAGGAAACAAAAATTACACTTAGATAGGATAGAGGTAGGTTTAGCATAGCTCCAGAAATCACCCTGATACAAACAATGGCTTGCCTTTGGTCATGTGAACTGATTGCTGACTCTAAAAGGTACTTCTTGCTTGTTCTTACTTCAGCACCTCTAAGCCTTGCAGTTGGGGTTGAAATGATACCAGAATATGATATGAAATAGAAATCAATAAAATAGTGATAGAACATATCTTGATAACTGAAAGAATGTGTCTTGATGAGTATGTATGTATCTTTGTTTTTAAACTAATGACTCCACATGAGCCATACATAACAGAACTACGGTTCCTTCTATAGCTATTCTTTCCCTATAACACTCTTCTTAACCATGAACTGTCCTATTCCTGTGCTTAGGATTCAGTACCCCTTGGGTCTTTCCCTTCACCCTGGGTTCTGTCAAATCTATCTACCCTGTCTCACTATGAGAAACTTCAACCCCACTTAACTCTCTCAGTTTGTGGTCTTACTATCCTGTCACGAGAATGACATTTGAAAATGTACTACTAGCAATTCTGTTTTGAATGTTCACAACTGCATTTTAGATTTTATTAATAGTACAAACTTGTGGTCAATCCATGTTTTATTTAATGTTTACTTCAAGCATCACTGTAGCTTGGCAGAGAGACAAAGAAAGACTAGAGTGCTTGTTGGAAGAAAGGCATGGCACTGAGTGTTTAATTCATTTCATTGATGTCCCCGCCACCCCTAAAGCTTCACTTATGTTTGATGGACTTGAAATGAGAACAGTGCTCTTAGGGGGAAGATACTGCATCATCGAGAAAAGTTAGAAGGTGGGGACAGATGGGGAAAGACACTAAAATTATTTTCCCAGCTCATAGTTGTGATAATGGATTGTATATTTAATAAAAGTAGTCTGGAATGGTAAAGGACAGAGCCACCCACAGATCAAAGCCATAAAAGTCAGGGAGTGGTAACCCAGGACTTTAATCCCAGTACTTGGGAGACAGAGATTCCTCTGGATCTCTGTAAGGTCAAGGTCTAACAGAGCCAGGAAGTATTCACACATTACATTTTCAGAGGCTTAGTCTCTTCTGGGCCCTTCAACAGTATCTGAGCTTCCAGAAACAAATGAAAAGCTTTTTTATCCTTTATCAATTAATATTCAATGTTTACATTTTTTGTTTGCTTGATCTACACAGAAATGAATATAATTATAGATTTATTCTGAAGCTGAGGATTGAATTTCAATCCTTCTGCTTCTACTTCTAATTTACTTTAAGTATATTTTTCTACCTTTAAAATTTTTTAAGTAAGCCTTTATAAATCCATTCTTAGATAAGATGGTAAATAAGTAAATACAAAGGTTTATAAAATCTGTAGTATCTGGGTCTAGGGAGATGTTTCACTTGGTAAAGTGCTTGCTATACAAACATAAGGATCTTAATTCAGATCTCAAATACATGTAAATGTCCACATGTGATGATGTGTGTCTGAAATTCCAGCATCTAGAAAAAAGAGACACATGGGTTGGGGTTCCTGAAGCCCATTGACCAGCCTGTTTATCTGAACTGGCTTCCCTAAGTTCAGTCAGTAAGAAGCTCTTGTCTCAAAAAATAGGGTGGAGAGCAACCCAACATTGACCTCTGACCTACACATACTCATATGTGCACATATTCTTTCTCTCTCTCTCTCTCTCTCTCTCTCTCTCTCTCTCTCTCTCACACACACACACACACACACACACACACACACACACACACACACGCACACACAAGTTTGAAACAGTGTCCACCCATAGAATGCCAAAGTTAGGACAGAAATTCCTATAGCTGCTGACACTGGAACTTTAGTGAACTTGACTCCAAGTCTGAATTTCCAGGCAGATGGTCCATAGAGGTAGATGATGCTTCTAATGACAGGCAAAACATCACTCACATCAAAGGGTGGTTGAAATATCACTTTGTTTCACAGTAGATCTATTTTTAAACTAGCCTAACTTTGATCTGATACATAGCCAGTCTATAACTAAAAGTCAGAGTTGTGTATGTTTGAACAAGTCCACAATGTTCAGGTTTAAATGACATAGAATTAAAATGCTAAAAACTAAAAATTTAGAAGAGTAAAATACAAATTCTCTCATTTTTAAACAATTAGATAGCAAGTCCTCAGAGCCTGACCCAGTAAGTCATTGTATGCCAATTTATCAGTTCTAAAACCAGCATCTAACTTAGGCAGAAACACTGGAAATTATTTTTTCCTTAAAATCAAGAAAAGACACTTAGGTAACATTGCTAATATATATTAGAGGTGTGAAGAATTCAAACATGATAAATGTCTGTATTTGCGCATAGTATGACAGAACATATGGAAAAAGTAATAACAGTAAGCAACAAAATTAACACAAATAATAAGCAAGTCACAAGATGGAATATTAAAATAAAAAATCAAGTTTGATAGTGTATATAAACTATAAACAACTAGAAGATATAATAGAAGAAACTCATAAAGTAATATAATTTTTATAAGTAAAATCAGCATGAAATAGAGTTGTATGACAAAAATTTCAGAATATCTTTGAAATATAGAATTATCTTTATAAGAAAACATCAATGGATTTCTTCATGTAGATGTTAAAAAATATTTTCTAGTTGCTCATATTAAATAAATAAACAAACAAAATGTCAGATAATAAGAGAAAAGGTTGCTACATTCAGTGACATGGGAAAAAAACTTAACTAAAACCAAGATGGGGAAGTCCCTGATGGCCCCTGGGACCTGTGGTAGTCCACATAGTAGCCTTCTACAATTGGGAAGCATTCAGAATCCCACAGTCAAAGGCAGAAGGTATTGCTTGCAATAGTCAGGCAATGTTCTTAACAGTCTATCAAAGGAAGACATACTCCTTACCTTGTCTTGTGTAACTTGGATGAAGTTCATAGTAGATAGCACTAAGAATCTGTCTTAGTCACTCTTCCATTACTGTGAAGAGACTCATAACTAAGGCAACTCATAAAAAAGAATGTATTCAATTGGCTTGCTTACAGTTTCAGAGGTTTAGTTCATTATTATGGCAGGGAGCATGAGGGCGGGTATTGGGTGTCACACTGGAGCAGCAGTTGAGTGCCACACCCTAATCCATAGGCAGACAGAGAGTGGTGAAGGGGAGACCCTGGGCTTTTGAAAACCTACCCCTAGTGGCAAACTTCCTCCAAGAAGGTCACACTTTCTAATCCTTCTAATCCTATCGAAGAGTTCGACTCTCCAGTGACACACCATTTAAAATATATGAACTTATGAGCCTACGGGGGTTGTTCTGAATCAATTTTTCACAGACTCTACCTATACATTTCCTATATATCAGTGAATTACCACATCTTTCTGGTTGTCTAATGACTTAGACATTCAGTTAAATTTCAATTAATCAAAAAAATCCCATTTTGCCACATTAACTATAAAATAAATTATATAGAATTACATACATAAATACTATTATTCAAATTGTCTTGTTTAGAAATAATTTAAAAAATACTTTGCAAGATTCCAAATGTTGTCTACAATAATTCTGCATGTCTTTAATAATTAAGAAAAAACAATGTTGATAAAATATTAACAAAACTAACGAGTTTCAAAGATCTCAAGAGCAAAATTATTTCTGCAGGTTAGAAAATATTTTTTAGAACAATGGAAATTTCTATGTCTCATTTTCACTCCATAGCCCCATAGTTCAAAGAGATATCATCACTCAGAACAAGAAATCATATTTTAAAGTAGCTTTCACTTGGAAGAGTTTTTCTAAAATATGTTGTATTTCATCATCAACAGCTTTCTTTAAGGTCAGCAGAGCCAAAAAGGAGCTGATGGGTGATTTGATAAAACTCGTTATTGGACCCGTTGGGTTCCAAACACATTCCCAGGCCTCTGTGGGATCTCATTATTTCTCTCAGCGATCCTGGGAAGTAGGTGGCATTTCCCCATTTTATGCATGAAGAAATCAGGTATTAAAGAGGTTATGAATTGTGCTTTAGGTCATACAACTGCTAAATGCTAAAGCCAGAATTTGAATCTCAATCTGAAGCCAAATGCCAGGCTTCTTTCTCAAGCTCTAATGAAACTCTGACCAGAATGCAGGCCTCAGATTCCCAGTCCTGTATTTTCTCTGCACTGTGCCGGCTCCCTGCAGTGCTGAGATAATGCTCTTAGAAACATCGTTAATGGTTGTTTTGACACCTCGTTACACAGAATTTTCTCCCATCTAAACATTTCTTGGCAAGGCAGTGGTTCACTGGAGTGCTTTGTTAATTTAAAGAGCAATATGAGAGAAGTCCCTTTCATGGGAGGCAACCAGTGTGAGAGAACAAGAGGCATGGGTGGGGCTCTCTGCTGGGGACCCCTCTTCTGGTTCTCAATGGCACTACACACAGTGAATCCAACAGCTGAGTCTGACCTGCCCACCTTTCAAAGTACTGATCTTGTTGATTTTCTCCAGGCCTTTCCTTCATGAGGAAGCTATGCTTGTCACTGGGCCCTGAGCTACCTCCATTTCATAGGAGTTAGAAGAGATTTTCTTTTGTCATTGCTGCCTACTCATTTCTTTGCATGTTCCTTACCAAACCTGTAACTCTTGTTATTAGAAAAGTCATCTTGATGTTTTTAACAGGAAAGTATGAACAAAACAAACAAACAAACAAAAAACTGTGAGAAATTTCTCCATTAGATTGGCCTATAAGAAAGTCCTAGGAGCATTTTCTTGATTGATGATTGACATGTCAGGGCACAGCTTACTTTGCTTACCCTCTCCTGGGCAGGTGGTCCTGGATTGTATTTTTAAATAAAAATGCAAGCTGAGAAAACCATGAGGAATTGTGTTCCTCCATGGTTTCTGCTTTAGTTTCTGTCTCCAAGATACTGCCTTGAGTTCCTGGGCTGGCTTGCTTTAGTAACAGAGTGTGTCCCTGATGCATGAACTGACATCTTGGAGCCCATCCCTACAGAGGAACACCTAACCCAGCCTTAATACTGGGATGAGGGAATCAGACCTACCTCAAATGGATATGCCATACTGAACTGGCCCTCCTTGGGGAATGGATGATAGGATGGTGTGGGAAGAGGCTGACTGGGAGGGACTGGGAGGAGAGAAGAGAGGGACAACCGTGGTAGATATGTTAAAAATAAAACTTTTTAAATTAAAAAAAATGGAAAAAAGAATGCTACCTGAAGGCTATAAGTTGAAATAATCACCTTCTTCCCCAACTTGTTTTTATTATATCATTTTTTAATATATTTTTAAATTTTTTGTGAATTGGTGTTTCACCTACATGTATAACTGTATAAGGGTGTCAGATCTTTGAATTACAGGCAGTTGTTAGCTGCCATGTGGATGCTGAGAATCAAACTCAGTCCTCTGAAAGAACAGTCAGTGCTCTTAACTGCTGAGCCATCTCTCCAGCTCTTTTATCCCAGCAATAGGAAGCAGGCTATGAACACTTCCACCTTAGTTTTAATACTTTAATTTTATATCCAGTTCAAGTTTGTCTTTTCTCATGGCCTTGGTCTGTCTGGTGTTTTCCCTACTTTTTTTCTACAATCTTTTGTAAAGGTTAAAATCTTTCTACATACTGTAGATTGTCTTTGCTTAGTATCTAGCATGGGCCTGGCCTGAGGTTGTTGCCTGGACTGTGCAAATTGGCCTTCTTCCGCAGGTCCTGATATAGGATACTGAGACTCAGATGGCAACTGGGAAGGAGTCCGAAGTTCTTGTGTCCCAGAACAAAGAACTGGGCATCGTAAAATATCTAGTAAAACAAAAGAGAATGTACTTCTAAGAGAAGAAGCAAGCCAGACCAGGGGGTCTTCCTGATCTACGAGTTGAGATTTTTATGTTACTGAAATGTAGATTTTGGTCTCATTTGATTAGTGTGGGCTTTTGGGTATATGCTCTGTCTGTTACAGGTGGTTCTCCATGCAACATCACATTTCACATGTATCATTGCCACCATAGATTTCTATACAGGGATCTTTGATTTAGGATCATAAGGAGCCACAGGTTACTCTCTGGTACCCTGGACAGCTGCAGCCAAAGCTTCAGTGTCAGGGACTGGTTTCATTAGAGAATGGGGTGCTGATTGGTTCAGTTTGCCTCTTTAGCAACTTGATTTTTGCACACTAATGTTCTAAGGTGCTACATGAGGCATTTCAGAGATCTTGATCTGCTTTTGGGAGAATGCTCTGCGGCTAATTTCCTTCCTGAAGTTTCATGAAGGTCCATAGAAAACACACTCGTGTTGTCAGGTCAGAGTCGGCCCTGCCTTTTCATTGGCACTTTAGTGTAACTACAGCAGCTTCCCTCTTTCTCTTACAGGGGAACAGAGAAAAGCATAGTAAATGCAGTGTTTCCATGCACAACAATAGGGCTGAAGATGCTGTTCTTATCTTCTTGAGATTGTCATCTCTATAAGCAACTCTGTCTTGCCTACCACCTCCTGGGAGTTCTCTGACTCCATGTCCCCAAGTTCTCTGTATATGCCTCATGTTAATTTGAGGATGTAACCAGCAATGGACATGTATTTGATTTTTTTTTAACCTTTGGTTTACTCAGACAGGTTATCCTCTGTGTAGCCCTGGCTGTCCTAGATCTTGCTCTGCAGACCAGGTTGGCCCAAACTCAGAGATCTGCCTATCTCTACTGACATTAAAGGTGTGCTGGGATTAAAGGTATGTACCACCACTGCCCAGTTTGCATTTGCTGCTTCTAACAAGCACTTCAAAATTATGTTTAGGGTCTTAGTTGTTCTCAGAATAAAATGTTCTTTTATCTGCAGAATGCCTTAATGTTAAGACAAAATAGTTCTACTTCTCACCTTAACATCAGGATTAAGATTTGGTTCTCTTTCTCTTTCCATGAAGAAAAGTAGAATAAAATATAAGAAAGTTCTACTATTCCCAGAGTCATTAGGGTCCAAACCAGAATCTTCATGACCCTGGAAAGCTACATTTGTCCATCTATCTTCAATCAGCCAATTAAACTGATGTGTAACAGTCAGAAAACAGAGAAAGGAACTTGATTTAACATTGAAAAGAAGACCCAAGACATCCAGTAATTCTCAGAGTCAATCTTCAAAATCCTGATGTTAGGGTTAGGTTTAAGCAGAAGGCAAGAAATGCGTATAACTAAGAGTTCCTGGCCAAGGTGTGCTGCACTCTATCGTCACTGTCCTGGATCCAGGTTCTCCTGCAAGTAGTTTGGCATATACTCAGAGGTGGTGATCTTTTCCTAGGATATAATCTCCCCTCTGACTGGCCCAAGCTTTAGTCTTGTCTTTCTCATGTCAGGAGACTGATTTCTTGAGATAGATCCATTGTCTCAGTAGTCTGATAGCCCAAAAGAAGAGGTTCAAGTCACCTCTTTAGAATGGCTTTGCTCCTGTCAAGCTGGCTCTGGTCAAACTTCTGCTGTTAATCATGGGTAAATTAACTAGGATGAGAATTTATACATTAGACTTATCCACATGCACTTAAAATATAAGGACCTTATGCTTGTTCTTAAATCTTGGGTGGAGTTATTTTTAGAAAGCTAAAAATTACTCAGTACAAATGTATCATGGGCCAGAGAAGCTTCTTCTCCATGCTAGATGACTTGTCTAGCAGGCATGTGGTCCTGGATTCCACTTTCAACAGTTAAAAATTTAGGACAACTTTATATTATTTATGTAATGATAGAGAGGAAGTACTTAATGCTAGCACCATGAAAATCTTATTTCTAATATCAGGTCTGTGTGCACTGGTACTACTTGAAATAATAATAACAATATTATTACAGCTAATATTATAACATAAGCTATTAGATGCTAACTATGTGCCAGTGGTACCTAAGGGCTCTGCATGAATTTTCTGACATTGTCATCACCATCATCCTAGAGATGTTTATTACAATATACAACCACAGAAAAGAAGGATTAGTGTGAGGAACTGTTTTCTTCACCAATCAATCTCTTTCCAAGATCCTTGTACTTTTTTCCTTTTATTGAAAATAGATTTTTTTTTAATAAACTACATTCTGATTATGGTTTCTTCTCCCTGTACTCATCCAGTTTCTCCTACCTCCCCTCCAATCTGGATCCAGCCCCCTTATAGTCTCATTAGAAAACAAATCAACCCATGCATTCTTAGCCCTTAGACAATGCTACTTCCTGGGCTCATTGTTTACAGGCATTTTATGAGGTAGAATACATGCTTTTGAAAGTAATCATTTTAAAATAAATATTGCTTAAAAAGCAGAGGTTCAACAGAAGCCTTATTCTTTCAGACAGAAGGGGCAGGATTAGAAGGGTGTTTCATCTCTTCTTTATTCTAAAAAGAGAGCCAAAGAGATAGCCTTCACATGTGTCTGTTCTCTGTGTGGAAGAGACAGTTGGGTTCTAAACATTTGCCTGCCATTGTCTGCTTAAAGCTCATGGAAGGTTGCTGACAGGGTGATGCATTTGGAAGCTGAACTTCTGCTCCTCTTGAACTGTGCAAAACTGTGAGGTTGCCAGTTACTCTAAGTTGAAAATAGCATCAATATTTAGCCAAGAATTTTCAGAACTGGAAAGAGGCTCAGAGATATTTTTAAGATGAAACAAAATTAGGTAGGGTTTTCAATAATGCTTAATAATAAATAGGACTGAAGAAATAAGACAAGCATTTCCAAATAAATATGCATAATGGTGTTACATCATACCAACCATTTTTGCTTTCTTATCTGAAAATACATTCTTAGAGCCTTTAAAAACAGACTATAAGTCCTAAATCTGACTTCCTGAAAATCTTTTTCTCTTGAAATTTGATGAAGGTGCATTTATGCAGTATTGAGAAGGTTGAATTATGTAAGGGGTGCATTCTGTAGGAGAAGGGATTTGTCAGAGCTCCAAATGGTGGAGGCTCAAGGGATATCACTGTTAGGATACAAATCAATGGTTTAAACAAGCTCAGCCTTAAAGGTCACAGGAGTGGGAGGGGTTGGGGGTGAGAAGGCACAGGTACGAATTCTGCCTCCAGGAAGAAACACAAAACTCTTGCGTGTAGTTGCAGGATGCTAAAGCAAAAACAAGAAAAATAAAAACAAACAAACAAATAAACATTCAGATTCTACAACTTCATCTATATGATGAAGAAACAGAGTTAGATAAAAGCTTCCTGAATTTTCCAAAGGCAGGAGCTCTTAGCACAAAGTCAGGGTGCAGTTTTCTATCATGGTAACAACTCATAGAAGATGATCACTGCTGTGACCTAAACACATTTGTCCACAGTGCAGAGTGTTCATCCTTTGTAGGGCCATTGTGTGGCAATGACAAAAGCATACATCATTTTTATTTTCATTATTTTTGTTTCTGTGTATGACATGTTTGTTAACAAATATTAACCTAGTGAGAGTTTTTACTGATTAAAAAAATAATAACCCTAATAAGGAAATGTCTATTTTCTTAACAGAATGAAGTTTGAAATTAAATTATCAACTAAGGTTCATATTCTGCATTGTGGAACCACAACAGACTTGTTAATCAAGAGCTTACCCTTACAGAGTGCAATCCAGGCAGCTGTGGCTGGTACACCAGCTCCATGTCACTGTCAGGACTGTCCCCATCCTTACCTATCACTCTTATGACGCCTCTCATTGTCAGCCATCTGAGTGTTGTAAAGTCATGTGGGACCTGTGTCATGTCTGCATTCCAGGCAGGTAGAAGAAAGCAAGAGAAAGCAAGTAATGAAACAGTATTTGCAGAAAGCCACACCTTGAAATTTTCTGTACTCTTCTGATTTGGGGTCCTCATTGGCCAGACTGTCTTGTGAGTAGTCCTATCAGTGGGCGAACTAGAGTTTGAGCTTCTTATCACATCTCTCCTCTGATACTAAGATTCAACTGCTACAAGTAAGGAAATAAAGAATGTTTAATAGAGATTAGTAGTATTACCATAAAAAGTGAGTTTTCTATTCCATATGGCTGTGTGGTATAAGATAATAGCTGTCAGTCACATGACTGTAGAAAGTAGCCAAGATGAACAGAGACTTTCTATGAAGTCAAAACATTTCTTCAGTACTGAAGAATTAATATGAGAAAGAATATAAGCTCTCTAATCAATAATTTTGTATCAACTTTATATTGAGATAATATTTTTCTATAGTAGGTTAAATATATTACTGAAGCTAATGTCATCTGTTCTTAATTGTTTTATTGTAGCTTAGAAGAGTTAAATTACATATGTCCCATATTCATGGCTTACATTGTGTTTCAAAGTTTAAAAAACACTTCTTTGACTTGGTACACTGTATTTATTTGCAAATTATCTTAAACCACTGAGTAATTAATCAATCATAATTCAACTACTGAGAATTTTTAAGGAAATTGGCTCCTTATATGATGTCTAGAAAATGTTTTCCTGAGAAAATTGACTGAAGTAACTAAAGAGGAACAGTTTTAAAAGAAAACAAAAATGTCATGCAGCAGTGCGGGGGTTGTGACCACATGGCAGAAAGGATTTCAGCTGCTCACAGCGGGAGCACATGCAGGCGGAAATGAGGACTAAGAGAGAAGGGCCATTTCCAAGAAAGGAAGGCAGTTCTGAAAAAGGAAACAATACATGTTTCCAAAAAGCTAAAGTTTCAAAAGAGAAGTGAAAGGGGCAGAGAAGAGGAAAAATGTTTATGGACAAGGGAAAAATAGTAAAATGCTTTCAGATATTAAAGTGTCTATAGATCTATGAGTTATTGGTACTTACCAGATGTACTACTTCCAATTGCTCAGATGTGCATCTTTATATGTGGATATCAGGCTGTGCTCTTCTCCAAGTTATTCCACACTGTGTAAAACAGTGGCTTGTGTAATACTTTTTTCTGTGTGACTTTATCAAGAAGCAGCATTTGTGTCAATTTTGAATGTAAAGGCAGAGGCTGGAGGACTCTGCATCTCACTGTGCAGGCTGATGCCACCATCAATCCAATACTATCCATGAGGTATAGGCTGATAACTATGAGGTTAGTAAAATTTTCTAAAGAAACAGAATTGGTAGGATGAATGCCTATATTTAAATATAAATACGTATTTATAGTGGATTTATTAGATTGATATATAAAATATGATCCATGCAATCTAATATTGGCTGTCTCATGATGGAGAAGCAGAGAATCTACCAGTGAATGGTGGATGTCTCCATAATGACAGTACAACCCTGAAAAACTGAAGAATTCTAGAAGGCTACTGGTTTTCAGTATACTTTGGAAGCCTGAAGAATTTAGTTCTATTATGGGTGGAGAATTCTTCAGCAACAGAATAGATAAACTTGTCAGTGAAAGCAAGGACAACTAGAAAAAGGCAAATTTTCTTTCTCCAATGTCCTTTTTTTGTTCCTTGAAGATACTGCTCGTATTTAGAGTGGATGCTCCCACTTCAAGAAATCTAATCAAAAAGTAGAAAAAAAGAAAAAATCCCTCAAAAGAGTACTCAGTGGCTTGTTTTTTAGTTGATTCAGATGCAGTCAGGTTGTCAACCAAGATTAGCCACCACAGTATTGATAAATGCAGAAAAAAGATTGAGACAACCTCATATGGACCTCAGAAGGGGAGGACACCGTCATATGAAACTCAGAGGGAATAAGAATAGACTCCTTCAACTTGTCATCTGACCACATCGCCTATCAAGAGACTGACAAGTGGGCTGCTAGTTCTCAGGACTTAGCTCACTCCGCACTACTGAGTACCTACTTGAATTGCCATCATCCTGTCCATCCTGGCATCTGCCCATCTAGAGCTGGTTCTGAGCCTCATTTCTGGAGCTCAGCTCAGTCCTGATGCCTAACTCATCATTGTGATCCTGCAACACAGCCTCCAGCAACTCTCCAGCTATGCTTGTTAATGGCTTGTCTAACTTGTGACCCTCCCAGCATCTGTATCAGCTTTCTGCCTCCATGTCTAATAAGGCCCCTCTTTCAACTCCTCAAACTCTGTTGCAGAGCCTTTAATCTTTTGTAGCCACTCAATTACCTATACACACAAACACACACATACACGAAGCGGGGGAGGAGGAGGGAGAGAGATTATATAATGTAGTAGTCTAAGAGTTAATATTGGATATTAAGATTTTTTTTAAAAAGAAATTATTTTTCCAATAGTCATCTATCAAGGAAACTGGAACTACTTGGCAAATTGCAGTCAAAAGAAAACTTGATATAGTTTGTAAATGCATTATTATTCAATGAAATCCAAGACTGGAAATACACAAATGTGTTCATCTATGTTTCTGGTATAGTGAGTTCACAACACTTCCTGAAGGCCTTCTCCTACCTATTGAATGTCACTGTCTACTTATGGCAATGACATATGTAGAAACACCAGCATAGAATACCCCTCCCAAAGAAGCTAAGCTAATGAATAACAAAAGTTGGTGACTAAATATGCTGCTTCTGTAACATTTGGTGGCTCTGAGAATATATTTTAAACCAGAATCTATTTTTCCCTTGGGGGACTTTATTCTAGTAAATCTCAAGAGAACACTGTGGTAGTGTTCCCTTTGGTTCCCTTCTCACTTCCATGACTTGTACTATTTACAGAGAGAAGCCAAGTCATTACAATGGCTGGAGAGCCTGATAGACAATGATATTTAGAATATCAGGCTTCCTTACTGCAGAGTAGTATTCCATTGTGTAGATGTACCACAGTTTGTTAATCCATTCTTCAGTTGAGGGACATCTAGGTTGTTTCCAGGTTCTTGCTATTACAAATAATGCTGCTATGAACATAGTTGAGCTAATACCTTTGGAGTGTGAATGTGCCTCTTTAGGGTATATACCCAGAAGTGGTATTGCTGGGTCCT
>PVIH01019041.1:0-36593 GCA_004025045.1 Sigmodon hispidus | reverse complement strand
GAGCACTTTTTCAGGTGCCTTTCAGCCATTCGTAGTTCCTCTGCTGAGAATTCCCTTTTTAGATCTGAACCCCATTTTTTGATAGGGTTATTCAAGGTTTTGGGCTCTAAATTCTTGAGCTCTTTATATACCTTAGAGATCAGTCCTCTGCCACTTGTAGGGTTGGTGAAAATCTTTTCCCATTCTGTAGGCTGTCGTTTTGTCCTATTGACAGTGTCCTTGGCTTTGCAGAAGCTTCCCAGTTTCAGGAGATCCCACTTATTGTCCAGATGTGTTGGGAGGGGGAAGAGACCTTGAATAAGTATATATAGAGAAAGCTGAACACAAAGAAAATATATGTGTAGCAATCTTATTTGTATTTCTACCCTTGATAAGACATGCTTATGATTCTTATCCTCTGTATAGTTATTGTTAACTCTTCTGCACTTTAAATTCTTTTTACTGTTTTTTTTTGATAAATACAAAATAAAGAAGAAAAAAAAAACATTGTACATAGTGAGTGAGGGCAAGGATTACTTATGACCTCTATGTTGGAAAGCATAACAGGTCTGAAAGGGAGCTAGATTGGCCTGTCATGTTATTGTAGAACAGTAGTTCTCAGTCTTCCTAATGCTATGACCCTTTAATACAGTTCATCATGCTTTGGTGTCCTAAAATCATAAAAATATTTTGTGTTACTTCATAACTGTAATTTTGCTGCTGCTATGAACCATAATGTAAACATGTGATGTGGAGAATGTGTGATTTGTGTCTCCTATGAAGGGTTGTTGACCCTTGCCCAAGAGTTGTAACCTATAGAATAACAACCACTGTCATAAAATATTTATTTCTTAATGTTTGATTTTCTCATTTATAAATTATATTTCCTTTTAATGACCACTCTTTCTGACCCTAATATAGTTATCTATGTTTACATTAGACTTGAGTCATAATATGTTTTGATGAAACAAATCAGTACCACAATTTATAGTTTTCTCTTAATGATATTTGTTCCATTTATCATGGGGACAAGATAACAGTTCTACTTCTAAAATAAAAGCAGTGGATGTAAAAATCCCATGGGAAGATAGATAATTTCTTAGAAATATTTTTAACAAGAATGTAGTTTTTAGTTTATAGTAATGTTATTGGAATTGAGCTCTTTGGGGTCCAGAGTTGGAAGAGGAAAAGCACAAAATTAAAAATTAAATATCAAGCAAGCTTACATTCAGTGAAGTATAAACTTCATGAAGATCTGCCTTGGACTGAGGTGTTAGCTCAGAGTTAAGGGATTTAGTCAACCCTGTGAACATCTGGCTTCAATTTCCAGAACAATATACTCATGCATATATACAATTACAAAATATTCCCTTTTATTTATAATTTATTTTTATTTGAGGTGGCTTTGGTGGTTTTGATAAAACTAATGAGGTTTAAGTAGTTGGGTAGAAACTGCATGTGACTTTGACCAGGTTGTATAATGAGAGTCATTGTCAGCATAGACAGCACCATGAAAGAACAATAAACACCATGAAAAAACAATATATAAAACATATTAAAATTTCTTTTGGTGGCAAAAGGCAGCATCCTTTGACAGAGGGAATTCTAATTTTGTTGGCCATGTTAAGGATAGACAGTTGCTTTCTGGTGATTAATAATTACCTGTAACAGGCCAGTGAACACAAACTGAAACCTAAATGAGTCTTCCTTTTTTTTCTGAAACAGTAAGAAGTTTTGCTCAGTCTTTAAACACATTTCTATTTCCAGTTATATAAATCAAGTACAAAACCATTCAATCAGCTTTATGGTGGCACAGCTTCATCTTTGTGAAAAGTTGAACATTAGTAATTAATTCTAATATGATCTTCAGAAAGAGAAAACAGTGACAGTATTTATGCAACTAAGATTATTATTTCTTAAAAGATTATATCTACTTTACTACAAGTGAATATTTGTTTAAATTAGGATTGTCCAACAAAAACATTGCTAGCAATTTCTGATATGAATTCTGCTGTGAGAATTAAATTATCGTACATATTAAAAGCCACATGACATTTGTTTTGTAATGAAAAAGGCAGTGGCTGTTACTCAGTAGTATTCTAGAAAGAAGAGTTTCAGGTTAATCCTTTCTGCCTTCTTCTAAATTTGGGCAAAGATCATTTTTTTTCCAGGGATGTACATTTTAGGAATCTCCAAATACTCTCTCTGTCAGTGTATCCACTCTGCAGATGATATACCCTTGTTGTTGTTGGCATCTGCAAAAGAGAATCCAATTGCCTAACCCAATTGCTGCCCAAACAGGCAATGGAGATTAGATCCAATCTTATGCCTGCCTCTCTTTTCTACAGTGTAGCACTGAGTACACTTCTGAACAAAAGTCTTGCCATTCTCAACTTTATTCATTTTCAGTTACTCTCCAAAATCCTTAGCCAGGAACCTTATGATCCAAAACTGACACCACCATCTCTAATCTTATCTTCTTTTAAATATAGAAATGTAGATGATATTTAATATTTTTTGCTTTGTTAGAGGTTTTACAGTTTTTTGACACAGGATGAATGAGGTATTTATTTGAATTCAAGTATATCCTGCACATTGTTTATACTATGGCCAATCTGCAATCTTAGCTCAATTTCTGTTTCTTATCCCCCCCAGATTCTGACATATCTTAGCATTTTTCTGTCCTCCAGAAACTATTTCAGCACAGCCTTTAGAAGGTTAGATCTGCCAAGCTTCATGGAGATGAGAACTGATTCTGAGGTATCTTGACTCTCCTTATGCTTCTTTCTGTGTATAAAGGTTAGTGTCTTCCTTCCTCTGAATTTAAGAATAATCAGGGGCATTCCAAACACTTAAGTGTGCCTAAATATGATTTGTAGTTAAATTTTTAAACAAGATAATTAGTTGTTCAGTAGGTCTGATTTTTAAAACTTTACAACTTCTTCAAAATCCACAGACCTTGGAAATTATCTTAAAGTTTTTTTTTTTAATTTTCAGAGCTTAACTGAAGAATGAATATATTTAGAAATATGCTATTTATAAACGACATTAATGCAAAGTAGAAATACTTTACAAAGGACTTATGGTGTATTTTAGGTGACATACAGTTATAACACAGCAACAGCCATTGCAAACATATTTACTTTTAAGTTGCCCAACAGATTATAAATAGCTCACTGAAAATGCTCAGCAATTATATTGAAATGTGACATCTCTTTTGAACAACAAAAAGCAGATATAGTTCTTGTTGATGTTAAAACTGTTCCACTCTGTAAATGCATTGTTCTTGGTGCACATAAATTGCTATGTGCTTTACACAATGGCAAAACACAAATAGAAAATGATCAACTATTTTTTAGAATAGTGGCAGAACTTGCAAAAAATAAATCCAAAGTTCATTTTTAATACAGTAATAACTGGAGTTTGCTTTTAGTTAGAATCATAATGACCCCTATAGGGCATGTGATCTTTATAAATCGATCTTGCCCCCCAAAAGCTAGTCATTTATTCATCTATCAATTTTGTTTTTTACTCAGTAACATATGAAATAAGTTGAATTATCTAAGGAAAGAAATACTTAAGCATCCTCTAGTATGAGGGACCACATTATATACAATGTGTAAACTATTAATTAATATCTCATTTTTCCCATTGTGTGTGTGTGTGTTCATTCTCACTAGTCTGTGGGCAAATGTGTTTGGGTATATGAGTGTATATAGATATATGTGCATATACTTGTATGCATGTTTGTGGAGGCCAGAAGATAACTTTAGGTTTCATCCTCAAGAACAATGTGCATCTCTCTGAGACTGGATCTCTTATTGGCCTAGAACATACCAATTCAGCTAGGCTGACTGCTGATAGGCCAATGTTCAGCAACCTTTCTGTCTTTGCCTTCTTCATTCCAGGGTACAAGCACATATCATTGTACCTGACCTCTCTTTGTGGTATCTAGGGATTGAACTCAGATCTTTATGCTTACAAGGCAAGCACTTTGCCCACTGTGCTGTCTCAACAGCACTGATGTTATAAGCCATGAATGATACTTTAATTGGAATTTAAACTTTTGAACTATTATGAAACTATATGTGGAAATCTATTATCATCCAGTTGCCTAGAACAGTTGAGCCTACTAGGATCCATTTCTTTACTTAATGAAAAAATGAAAATGTATTTGTAGCTCTAAGTATGTTTTTATTTACCATTAAAATCTCCAAATAGTCATTGTTACATCTGACTAGGCTGAGCATGGCAACAACATTGCTTAGTTTCTACCCCGGTTTCTAACTATCATATGGATATTTTTCTGCCAAATGCCCAGAATTTGTAGAAGAATCCTTATTTCTTATAGGTACATCTGCCATTCTCTTTTATTCAGTATAGAATAGGGATCCTTTGTTCTCTATTACTGGCTAGGGCTTGAAGCAACACAGGATGGCGTGATGAAAGAGGAAGCATCCAACATCTGTATTCAGGTATGATTTTCTTAATTGCTTGAAGGCAGACTCCTAAACATGCTCTTTTTAATATATTTTTTTAGTTTTGTATGTGTGTACATGTTTGTATGTATGTATAAGTATTTATGCAGATGTATCTTTACTATATATTACATTTATGATGTTTTTACTGATGTTAGATAAATTCTGACTGAAATATTGACATCATCCACATAAAGCCCACAGTAAGAATATTTTATTGACTAATTAACTTGGAATTCTTAGGGACATAACAGGACTTTGAAAGTATTTAACCTTCCTATAATTTAGTCCTATTTGAATCTATACTTTTTCTTGTGAAACAATCTTCTTCAAACTCAAAATCACCTGAGATATTGAACTATAGGTTTAGAGAGGATTTGAAAGGCTGTTTGAGCAGCAGTGATGTGCATCAGAGTCCAAATGGCTTATTTCATGGAGGATTAAAAACACCCTAAAGCACACATAGGGTTCTTTCTACATTGAACCAAAACAAAGCAGAGTAAAAACAATGTTGAAAAAGAAAGAGTGGAAAAAAGAGAGAGCAACAGTGAAAGATGTCTGTTACTTGATCAGGCCCAGAATATAGGATGATACATATATATCTCACATCAAAAATTTTGTCTAATTTAATCATATGCTAACAATGATAAGTTAGAATCACTAAGCAATTTGAATTGTACATTTTGTAGCAGAAACTGTATACATGTGAACGTATTCTAAAATAATTCTTCTCCTAAGTGTATAGAACATAAAATAATACCAATGGAAATATTCAAAATAATTGAATGAATAATCAGTATTAGCTTTCAAGACTCATTGTTTTGGATGAAATCCATATGTCATGCTTTGCTCTCTGTTTTCCATCAATATTGTGAATGTGCTAAGTCAGTCATAGTTTAATAGGCTTAACACTTATGAGTGTACAGTCCATAGAGCCAGGTACTCTGCCTCAATTCCTTGTCAGCTAAATCATTTCCAGCAAGTAATGTAGCTTGAACCTGGTTTTTCCTTATTGATAACATTAGAGTAATAGTAATCATTTTACAATCCTACAGCATATTTTACATGCTAAACTTAAAACCTAACACATACTTTCTAAATAAGCAATCATCATGAAAGGTAGTTAATATTTCAGAGGTTATAATTATTCTTAGGGTATTTCTACCTATCAGTAGATCCATTGACCAGATATAGAAAGACATTCTATATAACACACCTATCCTTTTGAATAGCAATTACTCTATGTATAAAATGATACCAAATGTAGAGGTATAAAATGATACCAAATGTAAGACAAGTTTGTACATTCCAAAAAACAAGAACAGTAGGCCCTGGGAGGAAAATGGGTCTTACCTGAAGCCATGAAGATGCTAGGTTGTTGATATATTTAACATAGTATATCTACTTTGTCTTCAGCTATGAAGGCTCTTTTGGCATGTTAAACATCTTTCTGGAAATGTTTACCTTTTGTTCTTTCATTATTCAAGATTAGAACAAATGTGACACTTTATGTGTGAAACTTGATGAAAAGTAAACATATGAGAATAAAAGGCTAATAATGTGTCACTTCATTTAAACACCAAACATATGACTAATTTAGTTGCAACTTGAAGGTGATTTTGCAGGAATAGAATGTGGATCAGTGTTAACATCTCCCACTCAACCTTGAAAGCATATTTGCCAATGCTGCTAGATTCAGCCATTATTTTTCGTCAAAATAAATCACCTTTTGTCATGCTCCTTTCTGTCGGTGAGCTTGCCAAGCTATCACCTTGACTTGACATTTCAATCATACTTGTTTATCTGTTTTTCCATTCCCTGTAATCATTAAAGCATTAACTTTGTCAAGGCTGTGTTTTTCATTTCTCATGCCTGGCCCTTCCATTTTCACAGCTATGCCTCTGGGCCTTGTGCTGCATACTAACCAAATAGAGAGCTGACAGTGTTTCTGTTGGTGGCCTGACTTGCCTCTTCCCTTTGCCATTGGGTAGCACATCATTTCAAGCCAGATCTTTAAGGTCTCACCAACACCACTCTTGCTCTGGTTTCCCATGTTTTAATTTATTCTTATTTTTTAACTTTTTTGGCTTCTTCCCTCATTTTGCAATGGAAAATCATTTGAAAGAAACCATGATTTGGAAGACAGTGGGAGTAAACATAGGGGAGAGCACAGAGGTGGGAAAGGGGAGAACTGTAATCAAATGGTAATTTCAAAATAGATAAAGATTAAAAACAATAGGTAAACATTTAAACACATACACACACAAAGGGGGGGGGAGACTCTATTAGGAAAAAAGATGTGTGAATGTTCCCATATTGAGACAGTACTAAGGACAGTGTCATTTCACTGAAATAATATTGTTGCCACCTTACTGTGCTGCATGGTACATGTAAGGACACATGTATAGAACATGATTGTGAGAGTGTTTGCTATGCCTTGTATCAGAATTTATACTTATCAATACAATTTTCCCATCCAATGATTTAAAAAATTCTAGAAGATCTAGACTTAACAATTGATTGGTTTTATTTTATTTTATTTTATTTTATTTTATTTTATTTTATTTTATTTTATTTTATTTTATTTGACACAGAGTATCTCCATGTAACTGCTCTGGCTGTCCTGGTACTTGCTTTGTAGACCACACTGGCCTCAAAATCAGAGATCCTCCTGCCTTTGCCTCCTGAGTACTGAGATTAAAAGTAGGGGCCACTACTGCCTGATTGATTTAACAATTTTAAGTGTGTATTACAACAATTTTTTAACCACAGGAATGATATAATGCAGAAAGAAAACCCCTGTATGCTTATATGAATGAAGAAAACTGTCGGGGAAAAATGGGTGTCAAAACTGAAAGTTACAGACAAGTGTGAGTATCTGTGTGTAGGTGCTGGGACTTGAACCCAGAAGCTCTATGATTTTCTGGAATTTCATTCATATCTGTTATAATGTTTGCCTTTCAATTTCTAGTTTTATTGAAGTAGGTCTTCCCCTTTTTTGTTTAATTTGGTTAAGAATTTGTGAATCATGTTTTATCCTTTAAGAAAATTAATTATTTAATTAAAAAAGAGCAGCATGTGCTTTAATCCAGAGGTCTCCTTCCAGTTCCCTTAAATTGCTATTGTTATGTGATAACAGATCTAGTTACATATGAATTTTATACCAATCTTTTATTTTCTCAAAAATTGTTGTTAGATTTTTGATAGAACTTATTAAATCTGTGAAGACCTAAGAGCTTGGCCATTTTAACACTATCTTCTACTCTATGAATGTAAGAAAATTTTGAATTTGTTTTTGCCTTCTTTAGTTTTAGTAATATTTTGAAGTTTTTGTTGTAAAATACTTTCTAGATTTTGTGTATAGCAAAGTAATATTTTACTCCAGAATAATTCATTTTGATGTTGTGTCAAGTAAGATTAGTATATAGAAACAGTAGATTTTTAAATCTGAATTAGTATGATGACACAGGGTTCACTTCTTTATTGGTTTTAACAGGTGTTTCATAGGATCTTTCCTGTTTTTATACATAAGTTCTTGTCATTCATAAGTAGTAATAGTTTTGCTTCCTTTCAAATTAATAGGTTATACTATTTATTCTATCTTAATTGTGCTAACTGAGACCTCCTTTTATTCTGTCTCCTCTCTATCTTCTCTTTGTGGAATTGTTATATTGCATATATTGTTCTTCTTAATGGCGCTATTGCAGAATATTTGTTTACACTGTGAAGATGTATGTTTTTCAAGGTGCCTTCTGATGGTTTAGTAAAGAGTTGAATGGCCAATAGGTAGGCAGGAAGAAGTTAGGTGGGACTTCGGAGACAGAGAGGACGTCAGTAAGAAGACAGACAGAGTTGCTAGTGAGACACAGAGGAAACAAAAGGTACAATATAGAAGAGAATTAATGCCATGTGACAGAACATAGATTTATAAATATGGGTTAATATGTTATAGTTGAGGCAAGCCTAAGCTAAAGTCCAAGCTTTTTTAACTAATAGTAAATCTCTGTGTCATTATTGAGAGCTAACTGGTGGGACAGAGAAAGACTTGTTACATGGTATGTCACTTCTTTTTGGTGATCTAAATATAAATTGCTAATCTAAATACAAGTGTAATGAAGCTTATGTTTACTCATTTGCCATTTAAGCTTCTTAATAACGAGTTCAGTTTAATTGTTATTCTCTCTCTCTCTCTCTCTCTCTCTCTCTCTCTCTCTCTCTCTTTCTCTCTCTCTCACTCTCCCTCTCTCTCCCTCTGGTATCTCTAACTGATATCCTAAAAAAATCTTATTTCTTTGTTTACTTCTTTGCTTATCATAGTTATCTGAGGTTTTAGAGTTTTGTTATGTTGTCATTTTAAATTCTTCTTGAGTTAGTTCAAATACTATTTCTTGATGAGTTTCTGAGAACTTATTTTTGTCTTTTTATCCTACATTTCCTTGTATCCTTTTGCATTACTTAAGTGTTCATTGGTTTCCATTAATTTTCCAAAAGTAGCTGTTGCTTTGTGTATCTATGGACTTTGTTCAAAGAAAAACTCTTACTGTGTCAAGAGATTATGTACAGCGAGTTTCTGTACTCCTTTATTGCTTTTATTGTTAGTATAAGAGTAGAGTAGAGAGGCTTACCGAGTTTCTTATCAGAAACTCACAAAGCCTCTCTTCCTCTGCTGTCTGTTTGTGAGACTGTGAATTCTCTAGTTCTACAACCTCAAGACACTCTGCTCCCTTGTTCCCTGCTGCCACAATACATTGAGAATATTCTGCTTTCCTGTCTTCTTTTCTGCACAGGAAAACGTGCACTAATCTTTGTCAGCCCTGTGAATGTCATCATGACAGGTGCTTACTCAGCAGCTCTCTCTCCTCCAAAGGAAAATCTTCACATTTTGCCCTTAGCCATGTCCATCACAGGAAGTTCTCCCCCACTACTTCTTTATGTTTGCAAACTGTTCCAGTCTCATCACTTCGACTTGCCCCTTTCCCTGAGGGAAGAGGTGACTAGGGAGCATTCTTTGTTTTCCCTAAGTTTGAGGCAAGGACTGACATAGATAAATAACTAAAATCTTTCTGCATAGAAATTTTAATGCACAAATTTTCAGCTTTGTGGTTTTCCGCAGTTCTAAAAGAGTCAGTGAAACTCAAATTCTGTGATCTTACCTATCACCTAAAAACAAACAAAACCAAAAATACTTTCTTCTTCACTGTACAGTGTATGGAAGGCTTCACGTTTTTCTAGTTGGCACTTTCATTTTGACCTATAGATTTGCGGTAAGATGTATTCTCAGTTTTCCTAATTTGTAAACACTAATTTGTGTAGATTACTACAAATTAGTAATAATTTTGTTAGCTCTTTGAGTATTTTATATAATGTGTTTTGCTCTTATTTACCCACCTTCCTTCAGCTGTTCCTATATTCATACCCTCATACCCACTCATCCAATTTCTTTTTCATTTTAAAAACAATTTTACTTGTGAAAAACAAATTTTAAAGACCATAGAATGTTGCCATAAATTCTCCAACAAGGTTCTTTCTCATGGAAAACGTTTTACTAATGACAACAAATTTACCAAAACAAGTAGAATGTTAAATGATAGCAAATTATTTTCTAAAAATCAGATTTAATATGCATCTTACCATATTTTCTACTAAAATTATATTTCTCTTCAATTTTTGGATTTCTGTTGCTTTTTAATTTTTTGAGATTATAAAATATTACATTTTATGTTCTTTTTATTTTCTTTCTATATAACTTCCCATATACCATCCCTTGTTCTCTTTCATTAATTCTTATTACATATGTATATGTATTCATATATACATTCCCAAACACATAAATACAATCAGCTCAGTCTGTATAATGTTACTTGTATGCATGTTTTCAGGAATGATTATTGGTATTTGATAATCAGCTGGTGTATTCTTTGTTAAAGAAGACTATTTTTCATTTTGTCAGCATTTACTAGATGGCTATGGCTTTGTGTAGATGGGGCCTTCTGTATTCTTCCCCTCCCCACCCTATAATCCATGTTGATCTGTCTCTTTCTCTTGTTAGCTTATGTTTAGGCAGCCATGGTAGTGAGAGTTTCTGGGTATTGTTTCTGACATTCCTAGAAGACACAATTTTATTGCAAACTTCTTGTTTCTTTGGTTTTTATAATCCTTCTGCCCCACCTCTAAAATTATTTCTGAGTTTTTGCTGAAGGAATCATATTGTTGATTCATCCTTTGAGATGGGCTTTCACAGCTCTGCATTTTGATGGATTGTGGTTTTCTGTAAGGGTCTTCATCTGTTGTTAAGAAAAAGTTCCTTGATGTAGAATAAGGACTATACATATTATATAAGGATACATATTTCAAATCTAGTTGAAGATTATATTCTTTTAGTAAGGTGATATTTTTCTAAGATCCTTCTAATCCACTAGACCGGCTTACCCATGTACCTCTGTTTTTTTTAAATTTTTTTCTATGAAGGCAAATTTATGCTGTTCAAATATTGATGCATAAACTTCCACTGTAGAGCAGTCAATATATTGATGGTTACCCCCTTAGAGAAAACTGTCTCTTCCAGAAGGTAATAATGGCCAACAGCTCCTTGCTTAGTGGTAAAACTTCACGCCCAAATATCATCTCTATTCTGGTATTTGGTCTTGCTTGGCCAAGAACAGATTTGGTGTATGTTGTCACAACTGCTGTGAATTTGTACATGGAACTTCCCTGCTGTGCTGAGAAGGTAGTATTTCCTTATAGTTATCTATATTTTCTGACACTTAAACCTTTTCCACTTCAGGAAGAAGTGGTAAAGTACATATATATGATTTAGGGCTGGGCATTCAGTAGTCTTTTTTTTCATGTTGGCCAGTTGTGAGTCTTAGTGTTAATCAACATTTAGTGCAAATAGAAGGTTCTCTGATGAGGGTTGAGAGATACATGAATCTATTGGTATAATAGTAAGCCATTAGAAATCAGTTTAATACTCCATTTGTCAGAAAAACAATAGACAGTTATTTTCTATTATGTGTTACCTATCTAACAATTATATATGCTATATTTATTATCTTTATTTGATTAAGAATTAAGTATTCACACAAATGTAGTCATTAGTTTGTTATTTTATAATATATTTACAGAGATCGTTTATATAAAACCTTATAAACTCAATTTGAAAATTATACCATAGTTTTTTTTGCATCTAAATTTATGTTCAGTCTTTGCAAACAATATATGCAAAGGTAATTAATACTTTATATCCCAGAATATAAAGTGACTTCAATCTTCCTATGACACTAAAATGTCCTGATTATGTTGTAAGTTACCTTTGTTCAGTAAAGTATATGTATTTTAAGAATTCAATTATAATAAGCTTCATTTTTTAAAAATATGTATCAGCCTGATACATATTTTATTCTAAGTTACTTCTTTATTGGATGGTTACTGACTTTCATTGTGAAAATTCCATCATTTCATGTGGTTAATATATTTTATTGTCTAGTTAATTGTAAAATACCTTGTTTTTGCAACTGTTAGATTTGCCTGATTCCCATTTTGTGATGCTTCAGATTTTTTTCTTTATAGTTGTCTAGCTTTATTACAGTAACAAACAAGAATATCTTGATAGAAGAAGCCACTGCAGGATTGGAAAGAGACTAGGTGCTAGGGAATCCCCCCAGAACCCACAGGATGTCTCTGGCTAGGTCCCCAACCAATAATGGAAGTGGTGCCTAAACAGGAATTCCCCTATAATCAAATGAATAACCACCCTAAGTGTCGCCACAGAACCTAGACCCAACAATGAATGGAGGTGGAGTCAGAGATCCATGGCTGAGCACTGGGCCCAGCTCTTTTTCCAGCAGAAGAGCTGGGGAAAAGAGTCTATATGAGCAAGGAGATAGGTATTATGAGGTGGAGTCCCACAGAGATGGCTGGCTGGAGCTCTGGGGAGGCCACTGAATCAAGAACAGTCCCTGTGTAACCATATAGGAAAAAGAGCTAGGCCCTCCAAGGGTAGGTGGTTATTGATTGGAATGGGCAGTATGTATAGACTGAAGGGGTGGTATCAGATTGTGTTCTTGTAAATGGACTGGCACCTTGGAGCCCATTCCCTGCAGAGGAGTGTCTAACCCAGTCTTCATATTGGGATGAGGAAATTGGACTTGCCTGGAGTGGATGCACCGTTCTGATCTGACCCACCTTGGGAGTTCCTGCGCTTTTAGGGGAGGGGATAGGGGATCGGGGATCAGGGGAATATGGTGACGGGAGGTGAAGGCAGACTAGGTGGGATTAGGAAGAGAGAAAATAGGTGATTGGGAGATACATGGAAAAAAATTAAAAAATAAACTTTAAAAAATGAAAATGTCAAACTACATATTAGAAGTTACTACAAGAGAGAAAGTACATACAAGAAAAGAATTGGAGATATGTATAGAGAAAAGGATAGTCCAAACATTTACTTATGGAGATAAGCTAGGTGATATGTTAGAGCTTCAGGTCTTTGGACTCCATGGGAATTTCTTTGCTTGCCCTGAACCTGGTTAGTTCTATGGCTATTAAATTAATTTCTCCAAGATTCTTTATACTTCTAATGTTTTAATTTTATAAGATCTCAATAATTTCTAAAACAATTAAGAAGTATATGTCCTGCACAGTTTTCTGAAATTGAAATGAGAAAGCCCAAGAGTATCTAGCATTGTACATTTACTGAGCGAATCTAACAATCTTTCACCTTTATTACTTTTATTCCAACCTATTTGCTTTCTTCTTATTGTCTGGCAATACTCCCAGCTCTATAGAGCATACCCCACTAGAAACAGAACATAGATTTTTACTATGAGCCTTAGGCAGCAAAATGAAGTGGAGAGCTGGAAATTTCCAAATGAATTCACTCTGCATTTGTAGGAAAACAAAACAAGTATGAAAAATAATGCTTTGAAAATAGATTTTCATGCAATATATACCTTTGCATATATTGTTGGACAGGTTTGCCTATTGTGATTTCTTTAATATTTTTATTTGAGCATTTGTAATAATAAGAATTAAGAGATTATTTTGTACTTTCCAAATACAGTTATAAATCACAGTCTCCTGGGTAGATTATCTTGAAATGCAAATTTCTAAACTGTACTTCAACAAATCTTGCTTGGTGAATGGATATATGAGGCCCATGAATCTCTGCTTTTAATTATTCCTTGGGTCACTGGGCCTTTGAACATTTAAGCAATTACTAAGTAAAATTTATACTTAATTGCCTGTATCTTTCTCTGAAATTATTATGCATAATATTCTCACTACATTTAAAAAATTATTTTAGATGGACTATTCAGCCATTGTGAATAGCTTAAATCTGTTTAAGTAAATAATTGTGCCATTCAAGCCCCAAATTTAAAGTCATTGTGAACGCATATAGGAAATTTTGTAGTTAGCTGGCCCTATAAAATAAGCTGAAAGTCTAAAAGAGACGTCTTTAATTATTCCTAGCATATTTAATATCATTACCTACCTTATATAATACATTCATAGTAAATCTAATGTATAAGGAGAGTCAGAATTTAAAAACTAAATGCTGTTCACACACAGGAGTGCATGATCATCATTTGCTATGTATGATTTCAATGCCACAAAAACAAATGCAAGTCATTAGAACTTTGATTGAAATGTGAACTGCCTTAGGGGCAGTATACTGATTCTAGTCATTCCCATGATGAAATGTGATGCTTTTAAAAGAAAAAAATGAGAATAGAAATTGCCTACATTTGTGATATGTAAAACTAAAAAAATGATTATTTATGGGATATGATCATTTATAGGTGAATCACCCTTTCATTCTTATTTGTTTTCATATTTAAGAAGTAAATATATGAAAAACTTTCCCAAATATCTAATATAGATTCTAGGATTAAAGTTTGCAAGTATACTTAATTATTTAATTTAGTATGATCTCAGATATAAAGATTTAGTTACAATTAACAATTTGCTTACAAATTTAGGTGCAATTAGAGCCATGTTGTCATTAAAATTATATTTTGGTTTTAGTTTAGAAGGTAAACTCACTTCCCTTGTTGACCTCAGATCTGCATAAGGGCATGAGAATGCTTAGGAAGGAGAAGAGCAGCAATAAGCTAGAAGAAGAATTATCATCAAAGAAGGCAGAACAAGCCAGTTTTTTGAGATCTTTCATTAATGTTCATCACTGCATCAGTGAACTAAACAAGTGAAGTGTTAGAAAATCTTGTGTTGAGCTCTCTTAGAAGTCATGATTGATATAGGAAGCAACTTCACTCCTTTCTATAAAGTGGGTACATTTCTCTTTGAGTACCTTTACAGATAAGGTACAGAAGTCTAGAATATGAAGTAGTCCATCCCAATGTGGGTCAGGACTCAGGAAAGCTGTGGATTTCCCTGTATAACTTGTAAGCATTTCCAACAAAGAGTCTTTTCTCCAGTAATTTTGTAATGCTTATATGAGATACACCATAAAAAAATGAGGCATGGTGAGAGTTCTCCTAAGCATTGCATTTTATCATTGTTTTAAGCCTTGTAAGTTTTGAAATCTTCCTGAGTCTTAGGACTTTTCTTCTTCATTTTGGGAGGAAAAATTTCAATTTAGAAAACATACAATCTGTATTTAATTTTTGAGTAAAAATCTATAAAAATAAAATTTATCTATTTGTATTTATATCTCTATGGGGCTATGCCAGTTTTAAAATAAGAACAAAATAACTGAGCATAATGACACACAACCTGTCATCTTAGCATCCTAGCATCAGAGGGGGGAGTAGGAGGATCGTGAATTTAAGACCAGTCACGTCTACATGGTTAGTAGGAGGCTATCCCAGGTACATGACTCAACTTCCCAGCAACAGAAAAATAATGAGAAGAGGGGGCACGTTCAAGTTTCATTGCTTAGATAGGTAAGAATGAATAAAGCATTGATATGGAGGAAGAATATTAGAGGAGTGTGTGTGTGTTTAAAAAGTAGGGAAAAACGATAAAATTATCCATGGTAAAGAGGAAGTAAATATACATAAGACTCAACATTCACAGGAGAAATGCTGATTTATAAGCAGACGAAACCGAAATGAGGGCCCAGAGTAGTTGGAGATTTATACCACTCTCACTATGCAAAACATTCATAAGGCAGTGAATTTTATTTATTAGAAGAACATGAAGGAAAAGGTAATTCAGAATTTAGGGACATGTGTATACATATGTTCCTATTAAATATCAATTTGAAAGTCAATATATTAATTAATAATGTTTTATTTAATAGAGCAAGTTAAGATGCTAATTAAAGTTTTCAATTTTACTTCATAAAATATTTTTCTGTATTTTGTAAAATCCAAAGTTTATTATAAATTCAAATACTATTGTAACTATTTTTGTCATTTTTAAATTTTTTTATTTTTCCTATTGTCATTTATCAGAGAGAGGGGAATGGGGTCTCATGGGATGGGGTAAGGAGGAGGGAGAACATGTTTATGTGCGTTACTCTCTGTCTCATTTTTTTTACATAAAATAAAATTTACATTTTTAACCATTTGTGTGTGGGTGAGAGGATAGTGTTCTTGTACATTTTAAAGATTTGTTATTTGTATTGATATAAAAAAATACTAATCGGTCAGTAGCCAGGCAGGAATCTATAGGTGGGTTGAACAGACTAGGAGAATTCTGGGAAGAGGAAAGGCAGAACAGTAGTCACTAGCCAGACTCAGAGAAAGCAATAAGAGAATAATGAACCGAGCAAAGGTACCACGCCACGTGGCTAAACATAAATAAGAATTATGGGTTAATTTATATGTAAGAACTAAATAGTAATATGCTTGAGCTCCTGACTCAGCAGTTACTATAATATAAAGTTTTCAATTCAATTATTTGGGACGCAGCTGCTGGCTATTTGAGAGTTTCTGGTGGGATAGAAACTTCCAACTATATGTGTGTGTATGTATATTTGCCTGCATGTACATATGTGTACCACATCGATGCCTGAAATCATGAAAGTTAGAAGAGGACATCAGATTGCCCACACCGGAGTTACAGATAGTTCTAAGTCACTATATGGGTGCTGGGATCTAAAATCTGATCCTCTGCAACAGCAGCCAGTGTTTTTTACTACTGAGACACTTCTCCAGCCTCAGATTTAACTTGTATATTCCAGTGGCATTAATTTCATTCACCTTTTTTTGGCCATTGTTGCTACTATCCATCTTCAGAACTCCATCATTTTTTACCAATAACACAATTCTTATTTCTTCTCTCTGATCCTCAGCAACCATCATTTGTATGTCTATTTCTATTAGAGTAAAGGTTCTACATAACATAACATAAGGATAATTTATTTCTATTTATTTATTTATTTATTTTTCTATCTATCTATCATTTACTTATTTATTTCATCTCATATATAATGCAACAGCCTTCCCTCCTTCTAATACTCCAGATCCATTGCTCCTCCATTTCCTTTCAGAAAAGAGCAGGCCAGCCAGTGATATCAAATAAATAAGGCTAGACACAAACTCTCATATCAAGGCTGGACAAAGCAGCACAATAGGGTGATAAAAGGTCCCACAAGCAGGTCAAGGAAAGAGACCCCACACTCTGACTTTTAGGGTTCCAACAAAAAACCCAAAGCTAAAGAAACATACTACGTGTGTAGAGGGCCTATCCCAGACCTATGCAGGCTCTATGGTCACAGATTAAGTCTCATGAATTCATCTGAGCTCTGTCTAACTGATTGAATGCTGTGTTCTCCCAATGTTCTTGACTCCTCTGGTTCGTATATTCTTTTATCCCTTCATTATTTGATGTTTCCTTATTTCAAGATCCAGGTATGCCAATCTTGGGAATATACCCAAAGGTGCCCCAATCTTCTACCACAAAAACACTTGCTCAACTCTGTTCATGGTGGCTTTATTCACAATAGCCAAAAGCTGGAAAAAAGAAATAATCCTCAACTGGAGAATTGTTAAAAAGAAATGTAGTTTATCTCCCGCACTAAACTGTTGGAAAAAAATGACATCATGAAATTCTGTAGGTAAATGAATGGCACTAGAAAAATATTCCTGAGTGAGGAAGCCCAGACCCAGTAAGACAAACATGATATATACTCACTTAGAGGTGGATACAAGCTATTAATTAAAGGATAATCACAAACCACAGACCTATAGAAGTTAGATAAAGAGGAGAACTGGGGTGGGGGATGAGAATGAGAGTCTCCCTGGGAAGGAAAAATAGATTTTATAAGTGGAATGGGGGTGGGTGGGCATGGGAAGAGGAGGGATTGGTTGTGAGAAAGACGGTTTCAGTGATAAAGTACCAGAAGAGAGTACTAGAATAGGTGAGCACTTAGGGGATGGTGTGGAAATCCAGTGCTGTTGAAACTTCCTCAAACCTATGAGGTTGACCCTTGTGAGTACTACTAGTAATGAAGATTATAGAACCTGAAGCAGTGATCTTCTGCAACCAGGCTAGGCTTCTAGTGTTGGGACTAGGACACCAACCCAACCACAAAATCTATAAACCTCAGTCTAAACCTGCCTGCAGGGTGGTGGTCCAGTGCTTGTGGGAGTGGCCAGCCTATAACTAGTCTAACTTGAAGTCCACATTGAGAGATGAAACCGTCTCATAATTATCTGGACAGCCAGGAACTGGAAGCTGGAAGGTTCGGACCTATGATAGAAACAAACAGAACTGACAAAAAAAGTCACAGAAATGATTCCTAGTGATATTCTGGTGTACTTGCAGGCATGGTGCCTAGCCTGATTATCATGACAGAGACTTCTGCCAACAAGTGATGAGAGCAGATTCAGAGACACATAGCCAAATATGTCTAATTTATTTTACTTGATAACAATACTTATTTCTTAACTTTAACCTGACACATAATAGGTCATTTACACCAGCTGGTATAAATGCACCATGTCAACAGAACCCCCTTAAACCCTTCTTAGATCTATCCTAAGTGTGGGCTATAATTGCAACAAATTCTTACCAGAATTCACAATTTCGATACAAACCCAAACTAACTTCTGCTATATGATGATTCACCTTGAGGGTGAAAAAATCTGATGTTAATGTTATTGGAATGAGATATTGTGATATCTATGCCATATCAGAAAACTGTTTACTATATTTAAGAGGAAAAGTGTTTTGACTTGCTGACCTTTTGGGGTATTTCCCAACATGAAAAGTTGCTCACATTTCTTAGTAGCATTAATGTAAATTTAATTACTTTGTGTGCCTGTGGTATAATTTTTCTTCCCTGTAAAGGTAGGTCAGCACATTAGAAAGGTTAAGAATCTCATTCTAATTGGAGCCACAAAATATCGTTAATTAAATCCCCACAGGAGACCCTCTGGATTGAACTACATATATTGAACTCGTAGAAGATTAAACAATATAATCCTTTTTACTTCTCTGAAGAAGTAGAACATATTTTCTTTTTCAATTATGATCTTTAAAATGCACAGTTACATCTGTTTTCTAGCTATTAGATTTGTAAGTTTGTTTCTTTCACAGTAAAATGTCACTCCAAATACATATATCATTAATAATGTTAATATTATTAATAGTCCATGAAATTATCTTAACCTAAAATAAGATGTCCCATGGTTTAATTCTCATTTTTTATGTTTCCTAGGAAAACACATACCAGATTATTTTTATATTCTTCATGCCCCTTTATAAAAAATCCTTGCATCACCAGGGAAATTGAAGGGTCCAATCCTGTTCCTTCTAACAAAATTGTACTATACCCAATTTGCCAAGTGTGCTTTGAAGCACTTTTACTGTAGGTAAATGAAAGTATAATTTTACCATTCTTTATAGTTGTATTTGCCCTCTGGTGATCTATATGAAGTTCAGGCAATATTGGGCAGTTGTTTCTTTTTTTTTAAGTTTATTTAATTTTCTTTGGAAAGAGATCTGTCAATAAACTTTTTGTTGAAATTTTTATTTTAAATTATAAAGCAGTGTTTTCTGTAGCATTCTTCTACTATTTCTTCTTGCTTGTGAAATGCCCAGGTTTACTTGATCAAACCAAAAAGGCTGTCAAAGAGACTCCTTCAGATTTTGTCATATTCATGTCTGTGAGCTCTGAACAGAGTAAAATCTAAAGCCCAGGTTTGTTTGTTTGCTTTTGTTTCTTAATGCAAAAAATCTACATTTGGAGGAATGACTTGGCTTTCTATAAGAATCACCTTTCTATTTCTTTCCATGCTTGTGTTGTCCAGCTGCTGAGACAAAACCCCCATTCCTGACCTCTAGACTATAACTTATGCAAGAGCAGAAGATGAATATAGGCATTTGATGTGCTAGAGAGGTTAAAAAACAGAAATGGGAAGGTCCTTTGGCTTACTCAGCCCATTAACTGTCACACAGAGGAATAAGAAACCATGGAATGTTCCATCAATAAGATAAATGACTAACTGAGCATTAGTTGCCTAGAGGGAATACTATAAAAAGTATTCCTCAAACTCCTATAAAGCAGCATCGACTTTTCGTGTTCCAACCATCATTTGGTGTGCAAATCGGGTGGAAACATCCTGTTTAGAAGATTCTTGAACAAATGTGTCCTTTGTTGATTATGTTTCCAACAGTGTGTTTCTGGTCCTCTATTCATTTCCATACACTTTTTTGCTTTGGTTACCTCTGGTGCACATTTTTCTATGCACATGCCAAGAAAATTCTCTCCCATTCTTTGCCTTCTGTATTGCCTTTTGTTTTTCAAATTCACTTCAAGAACCCATTTGTTCATTATGGATTTTTTGAAATCATCAGATAGGAATACATCTTTTATTTCATGTATTCAGGTTACCTTGTATTTACCTCATGACATTTTACTTAGCTGGGCTATGTAGGGGCAAGCAGTTGCATTACTTTTTACAGATCTCATAAAGGTCACAGCCAACAACTCTATAATAAAAGTAGTTAACAAGAGGAGAAGCACAATATATAAAGATTTACATAACAGGTACATCTTGAAGATTAATATTAAGAGATCTATGAAAAAACTATGTTATATTTGAAGTCAATGTAGAACTGATAGCTATGGTGTTTTGTGATAGACAAAATGAGTGTGATATAATGGAACATAGTAAGTAGGGAAAACTTGGCAATGTCTGTTGAGATTCTGCATGGCTTCTCTGTGCCATGTTTTTCTCTTGTGAATAGCACAAGACCATTTCTGGGATGGGGATCACATATGGATCTTCAGATACATTGATGTGATAGTTTCTTTATGACCAGCTCTTACACAGAAAGACACAAGAGGGTTAAAGTTATACATTTTAGATTTTATGGGTATTTGGGGGAATGGGGTTTAAGTTTATATGATCAGTCTTTCAGATGAGAGATTGGTGTTTCCATGACACACATTCTGGAAAGAATGAGGAGCATGAGTGAGGAAGGCAGCAAAGGTCTGGAGAGACACCTTGGCCTGAGGCTCCTTCTTAGACAGCAGAATTACCTTTTTTTTGTTCAAAGCATTCTGCATGATTAACTACAGTGTGTGTGGGTCATTTTCTAAATCCCCACAGTTATGTTTCTCCTCCTCACTCTGGCATCTATCTATCTATCTATCTATCTATCTATCTATCTATCTATCTATCTGACATAGTCTCTATAGGTAGTCATGACTGTCCTGGAACTCATTATGTAGACCAGGTTAATCTTAATTTCATAGAGATCCACCTGCTTCTACCCCCTGAGGGGCAGGATTAAAGTTATATGTCACCACACCCTCATTATTAAATTTTGCAATAGATGAGTTTCATCTTGAAATTTTCATTTGCATTTTATTCTTTGTGATCCTCCTGCCTGCCTCTCCATCATCCTTATCTTATTGGTCCCCCTTTATCCTTCAGGTTCAATCATGTTCTCATGATATAAGTTCTGCTGCCTTGCCCAACAGCAGCTACTTTACCTTTATTGTAGTTCCCCTTTTAATTACACACAGACACACAGACACACACACACACTCCACCTGAAACAGAAACAGAAAGCCCAATAAATTCTAGAAAGCTGGAGAGATGGCTCAGTGATTATAAGCAGCTGTTGCTCTTCTACAGGAAGTGAGTTCAGTTTCCTACACCCATGCTGGACACTCACAGTTATCTGTAACTCTACACCAAAGGATCAAACATTCTCCTTTATTGCTTTTGCTCCCTTGACATAAACATAAACACATAGATATTTGAAATGAATTTTTATGTTTAATAATTTTAATTTAATTTAATGAAACAGTTTTAAAATAAACTCTAATCTTTAGGCAATTACCTTTTTGTTGCTTTAC
This sequence comes from Sigmodon hispidus, assembly GCA_004025045.1. Taxonomy (NCBI): domain Eukaryota; kingdom Metazoa; phylum Chordata; class Mammalia; order Rodentia; family Cricetidae; genus Sigmodon; species Sigmodon hispidus. The sequence continues at coordinate 14,858 of PVIH01019041.1, read as the reverse complement.
TTTGTTTGAGAGAGGGTTTCTCTACGTATATTTGTCTGTCCTGGAATTTGCACTGTAGGTTAGGCTGGTCTTACATTCATAGAGATCCACCTATCTCTGCCTCTAAAGTGCTGAGGTTAAAGGCATGCCCAACTACACCACTGCAATTACTTTACAACACAGGTTTTTCTACTAAGTTATAAAAATATAAAAGTCCTCAAAACAAAATTTCTGGCATGCTTTTTGTTTATAAATAAGCCTGACTAATGAGTTGAATCTCCAAATACCATGATTTCTAATCTAATTTTCCCACTGTTATATCCATTCGGTGATTAATCAGTAAAGAATGTAGATAAATTTCATAATTGTTTTAGGTCAAAGACTTAATTCAATCAACTCATCGTTACTCTATTATTGATTTTGTGTGTGTGTGTCATATTTAATATTGTGCAAATAATAGCTAAAGAAGCAAGCATAGTCCTTGTGCTGCCTAGTTTAAATCACCTTGATACAAGCTGTAATCACTAACAAGAGAGAATCTTGATTGAGAAAATGCCTCCATAATATCAGGTAGCAAGCATGTCCTTAGAGCATTTTCTTACTTAGTGACTGATGGGGAGGATCCTGCGCATTGTGGGTGATGCCAACCCTGCAGTGGTAGTTCTGGATGCTATACAAAAGCAGCCTGAGAAAGCCATGAGCAACATGAAAATATGAAGAATTCTTCCATGGTCTCTTTATTAGTTCCTGCCTCCAGATTCCTGCCCTGCTTCAGTTCCTGTCATAACCTCTTCCAGTGATCAACTATAATATCGAAGTGTGAGCTAAATAAATTTCTCTCTAACTTGATTTTGGTCATGGTGTTCATCATAGCAATAGGACACTTCTCATCTATAAGAACATATATAGTAGCCATGAAAAACTAAAAATATGCTTCATCATAATACTTTATTTAAATATTATATGTGTCAATTGTGGTATGTACCATTGCATGCTAAAACATGATAGTATCCAGAAATGGGATGAAATAGGGACAATATAATCTGGATGGTGGAAATGCAGACATTATGGGAGTTTTTCTGGCATAACATGTAATAAATGAGCAGTGTGTGCCTGTGGCACTCACATTACCCCATGTCACAGAGCAGCCTGGTTACAATGTCACAATAGAAGTACAAAATAGATTATATGTAATTTTGTATCCTCTTAGGAGCTCACATTAGTTTTTACAGGTTCTTAACCTTTGTCAGATGTTGAAACACTTAAGGATTTTTATATAGAAAGAGAAAAAAGTACCGTAGAGATGTTGTAGGTAGAAAAGAACAGGACCTTAGTAATAGTCAGTGACTATGTGGTTTGATGAAATAAGGATATTTTTATACCTAATAACAGATTTGGAAGACAAATGGCCCCTAGGAGCAATCACATTTCTGTGATGGCTACTAGTCATAGAAAGCTTTCAGAGGACAAGTTCTTTGAATAAAATTTTTTATCAGCAATATTTAAATTAAAATTAAACATTTGAACTTTAACCTTCTGTCAAATTTTATGATACCATAATAGACATTCTTCAAAAGTGTAATAAATATTGACATGTTTTGGTCAGCAAAAAAATTGCCTTGAAATGCTATAGTTCTCTAAAATATTCCATTTAAAATACATGAGAAAAATCAATATACATTTGACATAGTTTGATGTTAAATGTATTCCAATATTCTTGAAACTAAAATCTAATTTCTAGCAGATAAAGCAACTGTATATCAAAATACGTGTTTGGCGTGAGTTACAATAGCTAATGTTTATTAAGTAGTCACTACCATTTACTAGACATGTAAGGTAGAATTTTTGCACACATAGACCTCTGTAATGTTCAGAATGACTTTTCACAGGTAAGAAATTTGAAGATAATGGAAATGATTAGTTTTATGAGAAGACACCACCAAAATGAGCCAAGTACTGTAGGATGTGCTCTGTTAGCTGTGTTCTTCTGAGAACCACTACACACGCTCTAAACAACATGCTGTTAGCATAATTAGCAACATTACACACAGATGAAATTGTATTAATTGTGGAATACAGAAACTTTTAAATATTATATTATTCTAAAGAAAACAAAATGGAATTCTTTTTCTTGCTTCCTTCAGCATATCTTCCACTGCACAATCCTAATGGCTTTGTGCTTTATTATTCTAGCACAAAGCCTCTAGTACCTTTAGTAATTTTTAAAACTTCATCCTAAAGAAAATATATTAGATATTATAATCTCACTTTTTCTCTTTCATTAAAATACTTTATCAGAACATCAGTTTATTGCAGTGTGTACCATCATGAATATGACGGAAGAGAAAGACTTTAGATGAAGCCACCCAGTTAAACACCTAGGGATTTTATCCTTGTTTTATGCTGATAGCCACAAGTTTTTCAATTACAAATTGTTCTCTGGAGGGAATCATATGCCCCAAGAAAAATATACATTGTGACCCCCCTTTTTAAAGTAATTTTACACAGCTATTCTTTTCATACATACATTAATTGTACTATCTCTTTTCTTAATGTCTTTAAAGAAAAGACATTACTATTTCTGTTCCCCTGCTTCATGCTGAAAATTTGCAAAATAATGATGAATAGCATATTGCTAGACTCAGAAGAAATACTACAAATAAATACTGCTATATCAAGTGAAACCAGTGAATTCTGTATCCAAGTGAAATAAAAGTAAAACAACAACCAACTTTACTCATGTCTAAGACTCTTGTGGGTTCTAAGCAGTTCTCTTTCCACTCCCCATCAACACTTTCCTTCACTTCTTCATCCTTTTTAAATTAAAAGTGTATTCTCAATGTAGTGCACACAGGAGAAATAAGACTCTAGGTTTTTAGTCATGTTTATGGGTTTTTTCCTCTGTGTTTTTTCATTACTTTTGTTGCACAAGAATATATTTTGTTTTTCTGCATCAAATTTAGTTGCATTAGGAGCAAGTAAGTATTTATGTGTAGGCCATGGGATATTTGCATTTTTCTCAGTACTACCACCAATAACACCATTTTTGTGGAGAAAATAGTCTGGGTTATATCCAATCTTTTTAAATAAACTATTGGAGCATCACTTATTTGTCAATCAAGATCTGCTTTTAGGAGTCTCACATTTTGTTCCTGGTGGTCATGAATCTGCAATTGAAGTTCTTCTTTTTAGCCAAGAGCTCTCAGATTTAGCTTGGAGAATGTTCTTTCCCTCTCATCCAGTATTATTTAATGCCCAAACCATAGCCCAAAGAGGAGTCTACAGATCATTTGCATATGACTTTCATGCCAGCAATGTGGACTTGGATTTATAAACTTTAATATGATATTTTATCTAAACAATAATATATTTACTATCTTAATTCACTAAGGTGTCTAGAAACATGCTGAAAACCAGTCTCATATATGTATTTGTGTTTTTTCCATGCACTATATATACAGACCATTATATTTTTCTCTCTGGTTGTTATCCACTATTTTAAATTTATAGTGTAATCTAATATTTCAAAATTATTCAATGAGCATTCTTAGTATTACAATTGTATTTTAACTCAGTCAATCATTTTATTAATTTATATGTAAGCATATTAATAAAATAAATAGGAAGAAATCGATCCTCTTGTAGTAATACATGAATTTAAAGTGAATTGCTGTGGTAGAATTAGTATGCTGCAAAGAAGCAAGCATAGAAACAAGAGAACTCAAAAGAAGGCTGTTTTGTGTATGGAAGATGTCAGCAGACTGGACAAGGTCTGAAGTGATGAAAATGAAGGGTAGTTAAGTCCTAGGTATATTCTGAAAGCATAGCTTCCGGGACACAGGTGTGAGACAAGAGAGGAGTCAGGGATGATTCAGAGCTTTTGTTTAACCAGGTGAAAAAGTTGCTGAAAGTTTGAATGGAGAGTAAGTGAGCTGAGATTGTGTATCAACAATTCACTGCTTCATGTATTTAGAGTGTCTGAGAAGCCTCCCAGGTGTGATTCAGAGGCAATCATTGGAAATATGGATGTTACAAAATCAGCATCGAAAAGCTGAAGTAGCAGAAATACAGAAAAAGATGATTATCTTGCAATGTTAAATATGCAGTCTCTGGAACACTTCTAGGACCTGGAAACAATGACATGTTCCTAGGCACGGTACCCTAGAAACAAATGAGGATAACACCAAAATGCATCCAATTTATATTTACTAAGTTGCTAAGTCACTGGATGAAAACTAAATAAGTATAGGTGACTTACATTTCTATTTTTCTCTAGGACAAATCATGCAATCTGAGAAAAATGTATATCACACAGTAGATGCTCAGCAATGTCTGACAAATTAATGAGCTAAATATGGGAAGGGTCAAATAATTTCTCAGTATTAATAACCTGCCAACTGTTGAAACTGTATAATCACATAAAACATCATATGTGTACTTTGTTCTTGTAATAATTTTGAATGTTAGGTCCCTTTTACTAGTCCATTTGACAGAGAATGCAGTAGAGATTTAGGTTAAATGATCTAGTCAAAGTCATCCCAACTAGGGAAGACAGGATTAAATCTTGGAACTGTTGGACATGGACACTAGGTTTATATACTATGAGAAATTGTCTCATAAAATGTAATTTTCTAATTTTTTTAGAAGCTTCTGCTCTCTTTTGCGAAACACTTTCTACTAAGTGGATTCCACATGTACAACTAACATATCATAGTTCTTTTTCTTTAATGACAACCTGGTTTCACCAAATACATGTTCAATATCATCTTGAGAAAGGCACCATTTCTCTGTGTTTTAAGCCACTCTCCCAGATTTCTAGTCAACATAAATGAAATGTCTTGGAAATAATTTTTGCATCCCTCAAATTCATAAGTTTAATGAAGTAGAATTGAGAGACCAGGCAGGATTTTGATGAGATCATGAGAAGATTGCCTGTATGACTCCAGATGCTTGCATTATTTTTTCCATGAAAGGCTGAAGCAAAATCATTTATAAGCCAAGATAAAAATCCTTCTCAGAACTTAGCTTTCTGGTAACATGGCTACTCAGACTCCTTGCCTTCAGACTTCTGAGAGGAAAAATGTTTCTGATTTGAGTCATTTGGTCTATGCCTCTTCATTATATAAATAAATAGACAAGCATACTATTACATGGCATGAGAGACCCTAAGTATTCACATAGAGTCTGCCTGCATATAATTCATCATATTTGTAAAGCATTTAGAAATTAGCCCAACGGAACCCAAATCCATTACTTATTCCATTATCACTCAATCAGTAATCTTGTATGGTGTATATAGTTCATGGGTTAGGAATTTCTCAACAGAAAAAGAGAAGTCCTTAGCAGGTTCTCATCTGTGGTAAGTAGTAGAGGTAGAGGGCAACAGCATTACACCTTACTGATTTTGTCTATTTCTCTTTTACAGACATAAGTTATCTGTACACCCAAACCCAAAGCAATGGCTTGAGAGAGACATAAGCAGAGTGGTAAACATATATACTGGAGCCACACACTCTCATCTACTACTTTCTGCTCTTGTGAGTTGGGGAAATTTTACAATTTCTGTGTCTCAGTTTTCTTAGGAAATGAAATGAGAGGCAACTCTCCCTCTTTAAGAGACCATAGTTACATCTGAAAATGTACAACTAACATTTTAATAATATTCTATACCTATCATATATCTGTCTCTCCATAAATCAATACTAAAATCTTTCCTTAATAAACTTCATCTTCTTTTCAAAAACTAGAAAAGAAAATGGGATAATATGTGCCGTGAGGATTAAATGAGTCAAGTCACATAAAACACTTAAAATGGTGTTTTGTATGTAGACAGCTCTGTGGGAACATTAGAAATAATCAATATTACATTTTTGTTGCATTTCTAAAAGCTGTGTATTATTAAATGCTTAGTACTAAAAGCTAAGAAATCACTACATGATTTCTTCTTTCTTGTCTTTGTTTGGTTCTATGCTGAGAGCTCCATCCTATATGTATCATCATCTGTTTTATTGCAACTCCACAGATGAATTCTGCATAGGTCCTTTTCTGTTCAGGGTGAGAGATATTAGTAATCAATTATGGTTTCCTCTAATCATCCTCATTATGAACTATGTGGCAACAAGCAACTAATCTTTTTTCAACCTTTGCCCTCTTTCTCTCTCTAGATACACTTTTTAAATATTGCTTAACAGTTAATCATCATAAAATAAATCCTCCTCTCATTAAAAACCAAATTTGTCTCTAGAGATCATTATTTACTGTTACTGGTTCTCTACTAATGAAGCCAATTCTTTCACTGGCTTGCGTTACCTCTTCATTTTATATTGTGGAATGTTTCCATAAAACTGAAATAATTTGCTCTTATTCTCATTCTTCACTTCAGCAATGTGTTTTGTTTGTGTTATCCACAGCAGGCTAAAGTTAGAATCTTTCTAATTTTGAGGCAGTCTTTTTATATGCTATTTTCACCCCAATCATTTTCTAAGTATGCAACATAAGAAAATCTTGACAGAAGATTGAATATGGTACAGGCTTATTTCTAGCTTTAGTAGATTTGGCTCAATGGAATTATACTTTAGCAAACACTTGTCATATTAGGATGAAAAAAGTGTGATTTAAAATACATTGCTGATAAGTTTAACAGAACCTCAGTTTGTTCTTTTCTCTTAACTACAGACACTAGGGAGAACACATTGAGCAGGCTTACAGTCAATGGGGTGGGCTGGCTGATTTTATCCAACCTGACCCTGACCTATTTCAGCAATATTTAAGACTGTTAGAGTTTCTTTTACTTTTTAGTTTTTTTGAGTTTTTTAATTATGAATAAAGTCATATTTGTTATCCATGTATATCCTTGTTCAAGCACCCTTCTCCCTCCCGCCCCTTCCAATCACTCTCTCTTCCCCACATCCCTTTATCTCCTTCCCAGAAAGGGCAGGAGGTCCCAAGGACACAGTGTGGCTTAGTTCAGCATGCACTCCTAGCAGATCCACTTTCCTCACCTCAACATCAAGACTGAGTCAGGTGTTCCTCTGGAGGGAGTGAGATCCAAGGTGCCAGTCCAAGATGTTCAGATCCCAAGCTGTTCTGTGTTTGTGGTTTCCAGTTTGAACATATTTTGATTTTTGCTTTTTTGTTTAGAGTCCACTAATGAGTGAGTATATCCCCTGCTTATATTTCTGGGTTTGTGATACCTCGCTCAGGAGGATATTCTCCAAATCCATCCATTTGCCTGCAAATTTTGGGATATCATTTTTTCCTTTCTGCTGGGTAGTACTCCATTGGGTAGATGTATCACAGTTTGTTAATCCATTCTTCAGCTGAGGTGCATCTATGTTGTATCCAGGTTCTTGCTATTATGAATAATGGTGCTATGAACATAGTTGAACTAATGCTTTTAGGAGTGTGAATGTACATCTTTAGAGTATATGCCCAGTAGTGTTATTGCTGCATCCTTGGGGAGATGAATTCCCAGTTTTCTGAGAAACTGCCATACTGCATTCCAGAGTGGCTGAACAAGCTTATAGTCCCACCAACAATGAAGGAGTGTTCCCCTTGCTCTGCACCCTCTCCAACATAGGCTGTCATCTGTGTCTTTTATCTTAGCCAATCTGACAGGTGTAAGGTGGTATCTCAAAGTCATTTTGATTTGCATTTCTCTGATGGCTAAAGATGTTGAGCACTTTTTCAAGTGCCTTTCAGCCATTTGTAATTCTTCTCCTGAGAATTCCCTGTTTAGTTCTGAACTCCATTGTTTGATTGCATTATTCAAGGTTTTGGACTGTAGGGAGGATGAAGAAAGCCCTGTTACCCATTATAATATGCTATGGTATGCTGAGAAGAATCCTACGACCTCTGTGGCTCAGCATAGCAAAGGTTTTTTTTCTGATATACACTGATATCTTGGCATAGAACTCTAGGGCTATGGATTTCCATTAATCTGCTAAGCAACCCAGACTTATAGAATCCTCTGTCTTATGGCTTGGCCATCTGGACTCAAGACTCCTACTTTACTGCAACATAAGAGAGAGTCATGTCCACTGGCGTGAGTTTTTCTTTATATAGCCTGGGAGAGACACATGTGACTCCATGAGTACTGTCTAACTGAAAAAAACCTTTAAAATAAGAAAAGACAAACTAATGCTGGCCAGACAACATTGTCTCAGTCACATAATCTAATGCAGAGTTAGATTAGCAGAATTTTGGTCAGGGTAGGAATCAAATCTTTGTAATTACTCATGAAAGAATAGGATATGATGCTATGGAATGGAGAACAAGCATGTGTCTATGATATGGTATCCATGGAAAGGAACCAGGAAGAATCTTCATGGTTATAGCACTCATTATAAGGAAAACCTGCAAGCTTTCTTAGATTTCTCATTTTTGTCTTTAAATTAAATGTATCTTCTCCAACTCGGCTAACTGAAAACTCATTATCATTAAAGCAGTTTTTCTGCCTTTATCTACTTGTATCATCTGAAAGGTGAAAATAATTATAGTTATTTCTTCAGAGGTTAAATAGATATAGCTAATTGATCTAATGTTTTATGTTACACATAGTAAGATCTCATTTCATTTGAGCTGTTATTACCTGATGACTTGCAGCTTTGGGCATATTCCTGGGTGATCTCTCTTTTACTGTGTCAGCAACTGAGTCTTAGAGGCATGACTGAAGTCATTCCTAGGTATACCTTCATACACCCAGGAATCCACAAGTAATTATTCAGTTACCCTTTATAGGACTAGGGAATTTATAATAGTTTGAGAACTAGGTTTGTGAGACTCGTAGTTCCTTACCTTTTTTTTTTTTAACATTGAGTTCTCTACATCCCAGAGTCAAATCTGACTTAAATATTACCCTCTTTTCATGACAGAAAGCTCCACTTCCAGTTATCTGGGCTTTTATTCCAATAGCAGTTTTCATCTTATTATTACCACTACCTACATTTTTGTTTTCTCTTTGACTTAAAAATTATAGCATATTGAATAGGTTATCTAAAACAAAATTAAGTAATATATATTACCTACTTTAAAAAGATTTTCCTTAACACTGTAAAAACTAGTTTGTACACTGGGAAAATGGCTAAAGTCCATGTTATGAATGCATAAAGAACTGAGTGAAGATATCCAGGTGCAGTGGCACATGCCTATAATCCCTACACAGGAGAAACTGAAAGAATATCACTTTGGGTTTACTTACCAGCTACTCCAGCTATATAGGAAGCTCCAAGTTAGGTGAAAAACCTTCTTTCAAAAGGTGATACAAAAAGCAATTGAAGAAGATATCAGACATCTCTAGCCTCCATATATATGTACCTAAGAATACACAAATATATACCCCTACACACACATGCATAAAATCAGAGTGATAAGTATCTACTCAAGGATACAGCTACATATCTTATACCTACCTCTATCTAAATGCATACTTCCTCATATTCCATATTCATTATTAAAAGAAATACAGCTCCAAATTCAATGACTTTGATCCTTTCTTCTTAAATGTCTTGCATCCATGCATTAAGTAATATTTAATCTAGTATCCAGAACCAACTTTTCACTGATTGATATTATTATATAAGTAACATGTAGCTAGCTAGATGATAGATAGGTGATATATAAATAAATAGATGATAGATAAATGCATACATACATACATAAAAAAAGCTATCTGTGTCTAGACATCTGAATATTATTTTCAAATAACCCTTTAGTAGATAAATTTTGATAGTTTTCCAAACATCTGTAACTTGGCCTGTGGAAAATCTGTTTATTTAATAGAGTTTGCCATAAAAACATGGCAGAAGCAACTTAGAGTAAGGTTCAGGCTAGGTCTTAGATTATGTCTGTCTGCATCTTCTTTATGTCATTACACACACATGCTGTGCTGAACCTCAGGAAGTCATGTGTGTAACAGTTCCCAGTGTGTCACTGGTTGGATGGATACTTAATAAATGTGCTAATCCACTGCTCATGCTACCATGTGGTCTCCTGATACTTGGTAAGCAGTAGAACACATCCAGAAGTGTCTTCACACAGTTTCTTTTACCAGAGACTTCTAGAGATAACACACAAAAAGAACATTCAGATAGATCCAGAATCCAGACTAGATGGGATCAGACCCTGCATACATGGAAGTCCAACTTTAAGGTGGAATTTTGATTTCTTTGGTTTTCTAGTTCCTTGTCCATAAAATGGAGGTAATAAGAAGAATAAAGTAATAAAATATGATAGTTATAAAGATTAAAATAGACCCTGATGGTTTGGATTAGTGAATAATGGTCCTTGTTGCCAAGCCTGAAAACTTGACTTTGATTTCTGATACCAAAAAAGACATAGTCACAGACACAAAACAATGCACAAATGAATAAGTATGATTTAGAACCAATAAGAATATCTATTAAAAAAAACCCTCACACTTACCAAGTAATATGACAGGAAGCCATACAAACATCATTTTCAATTTTAGTATATGCTAGTAGGAATAAAAACAGTATCTACCATAGAATCTAGTAACATAAAATGTATATATGCCTAGAAATTACATCATATAAACTTGGCTTTTAGAGTTAAGCATTATTAGTGAAGTTTTTTGAGATTAATTTTATCTTTTATGGAGCTATGAAACTGACACCAGTGGGTGACTGAAATACCAGGCCACGAAACTACTTTAAGGGGAGGGTGCAGACTATCTGTATGTGAAAAGAGGTGTTGAAGTTATATTTAATGTGTGAAGTGCCCTTTATTCAGTTCGAACGTAAGATGAAATATTTGAAGGAAGCAACTGGGCCACAAAGTTACTGGGCAGCATCACTGTGTCCAGAAATAGTCACTCCGACAGATCTTTTGTTGAATTGTGCCAACAAAAGCCTTTGGTTCCTCTGCTAATGAAGTCTAATCATTTACCAAATTCTTCAAAGAAATAAATTCAAGGTGCTGGGGTCTCTGTTCTACTTTTTAAGTAACTGGCCACTTGAGCATCAGTGTGTATTTATTCAATATAAGCTGTTAAGGGAACTGAGTTATTGATTTCAAGTAGGTTTATACTGATTTTTTTCAATGTGTAGCATATTTAAATTTGAACCTCATTATTTATATTTTTTAAGGAACATTTATTTTAAAAAATTATGGGTTTGAAAATGTTTTGAAGTACGAAAAAGTAGCTTAGACCTCATAAAATTAAACATTTATATCTTTTGAAACATGATCATCAATACAAAATGATAGGTTTATGTGTCACTGAGTCATCTTAGTTTTTATCATGAAGCCATACTTGTGAATTGCATGTGTTAGAGTTCTCCTTTAAGAGTTTTTCCTTTCTCACTCTGTCTCTTCACACACTTCCTCTCACCCTTTTATTTCTCTGTCTCCAAACAGATGCTCTGATAGAGCAGTCTAAAACTTTCTCACTTGGTGAGGGTGGAAAGGGAGAGCCAGCAGAAATTCTGGCTTAGTTTATTGTGATATTAGAAAAGTGTAAAACATCACTTGGGTTGCCTCTTTAAAAGACATTGTAGGTCAAGTATTACTAACTTTCTCAGTTTCTTCATAAATTCAATTTTATTTTTGCAAAAGAGTTTGTTCTTATCACTAATAATTTTTCACAAGCTATGCCAAATACCTCCAATCTAAGTTAGATGGGACTAAATTATGTATTTTAAAGCCCATTGTGACAATTATGCTAATGTAATTAGGATTTATGAATATAGTATGCAAATCAAGATTTATACCAAATATCTATTCTTAAAACCCCAACTTGGTTCTGGAATTCTTAGGAGTGTTACTGTGACATTAAGTCTTAGGCAGGATGTCATTGTTCAATGATAAAGTTATTTTAAGTACTATATTTCCAGCACACCAATAATTTGTACATTTTTTTGATAGTGACATATTTCATGTGAAGAACTGAAAAGATATATCAATCTGTAAGGGGAGGGTGCAGACTATTTGTATGTAAAAAGAGGTATTGATGTTGTATCTAATGTGTGAAGCTCCCTTTCTTCAATTGAAACATAAATGAAACATTTGAAAGAAGCAACTGAAGCAAGTAAGTATTAATTTTTTCTCTAATAGATACATTAACAGAAAAACTAGTCTGAGTCAAACCAGAGACCTGAAATCCAGAGATTATGAAGAGCCAATCAAAAGGCCCCATGAAGAGCAAGGTGCCAATGAATAGATAGGTCTTTTTTCCTTCAGCTTTACCCTTCTGCCATGGACCTACCCTACAGATAGTCACCTATTTGACATTTTGGGATCTAAAAATTCATATATTTTCCCAAGAACTGAATCATGAAGAAAATTAAGTATGAACACAAAGGCGTGAGATGTTTCTGTTTTTAATCTTTTCTATTGTATAATCATATATATTTCAGAAAAAAACAAGAAACAGAGAAAAATAAAGAAGTTAAATATAATCTTGTTACCATCACATATATACCTTTGATGAGATTTAATATTCCATGAATTTTTTATTTTAGAGTACAGTATACAAAGTTTGTTATCACTTTTTGAAATTAGATTAAACTGTGTAAATTTCCTCATGGCATCAAAAAGCAGATTTAATATCAGCAAATACCACCTTTATCTTGGACAGTAGATATGAAGTCAAAACTAGCAAGCCGCTCCAAAACTTCACATTCCCTGAAGGTAGAGACTAAAGAAATCAAGGGAAAAATCACCCTGTCCTCTATTCTTCAAGGTAAAACATTCAGGTATCTTCATTTAAAAAATTAGAATAAAAGTGCTTAGTTAGACTAAAAAAATAATATCAGAAGTAGAATTTATATCAGCATTGCTCCATTTAATTATGTAACAAAAATATGTATTTCACTTTGATAAACATTATTGTTGATTATATTATCTTCTCAACTAAAAACTGATTAATGGCATTGGGTAGAGTTTGAATGAATTACTCTACATTAAGTTAATTAAATAAATGAGTATGTTGGCAGTGAGCTGATATTGATTCATTTCTGCCAGATGAGCTTTGGGTCACATACCTCTGCTGTTGTAATGAATCATTTTAAGGGTGAGTCATACTCTGGCTCAATTTCTGTACCTTTCACTACTGTCCAACCTTCTGGGAAGAAGAAAATGTCCCAAATGGGAGTGCATCTGTGGCGTAGGTCTTCCTTGACCCTGCAGTTCTGAAGACTCAATGTCTATGAGTTCTATGAAAAAATTTCCCTTAAATTTGCTCTTCATTATACATGGATGACTATCATGGCAGGGTTTTCAATCTGAGGGATGAAGTACAGAGCTTTAAACTCTGCCAGTGTCATTGCAGAAAGTGCTACGAGATGGGGATATAGGACTGTGGGACTTTAGGGACTTAGTATTTCTTCTTGTAGGTGAAGTGTCTGGACTTGATTTTGCCTCTGACATCTTTGCCTGTACAGTCAACTGCCTGATTCACATTTTTCTTTGGGTTGACAATCTGCACCTGAAAGTCCAGCTACTACAAAGCAAGATTTACTGTCATGATTATCTAAAATACTTCTTGATTACTTTTCTATTTCTGTTGGCAACATTACCATGCTGTCAGTCACTTCAGTAATAAAACAGGTAGCCATAGCATCCTTTCCTCTGTGTTTAATCAGCTGTTAATTCTGGTTATTTCCTTCCCTACAGACAGGCCTCCAGTCAGAATTCTCCCTGAGCCTTATATTTTGACTTGTCTCATCCTTGGTTACACTATTTTAATAAGCTCTTAACTAGTTACTGCTCTTGCAAACTTCCCCAGTTAAATCAGTGGCTCTATAATGACTTTCTGAGAGTAAACTTCTCTCCAAAGAAATTTTTAATCTTCTCTGTCATTTGGGCAAAATTTTAGAAATTATGGTCTTTTAACCATCTGCTTAATATCACCCTGAGGATGGCAGTCAAAGTGTGGACTGCTAAATTGCAACACCCAGAAGCAGAGCTGAGCAGAGGTAAATCCAGGTATGTGGACCACAGACAAACTCTCAGGATAGTTTTTTAGCATCTGCAGATAAAATAATCTTCTTGCTCAGGTATGATATAAGCCTACCTTACTGATGTAAAAAGTGTCAATTGCTCTTAGCAAACTAAGACACACTTGCTTTTGCATATTTCCTTGGGTTGTCTGACCCCAGCCAGCCTTGTTAGTGTCTTTATCATCATGGCACTATTAAGCACCTTCATCTCCACTTATCTTGGCATTCAGATATGATGCCCAGACTCATAGCTTCCATCTCCTGAGTACCTTTTAAAGAAGCAGGATGTCAAGGCCTGTCCTACATGTACAGAACAGTGATCCCTATAATGACAAGATTACTTGGAAAACTTAACAGATCTCTTCACTTGAGCAAAGTTTGGCTCTTGACAACACTCTGAGTCTGCTGTGTATAATATAACAGTGAGATCTTGCTGGGAAGGAAGAAATGTTGCTTATCATCTCTTTATATTCAGTCCTTTCTTCTGTTGTTCCTGGCACATTGGATGGGTCAACCAATGTTTGTTTATTTAAACTGGACTGACCTATAGGTCAAGCTGGAACTGGAAAACTGCATCCAGGGTGAAATGTCTTTCTGCACAGATGGGTTACACTTGCAGTTTTGGATGTTCTTGCTTTTGGCTGGGATGTTGCAGTTTTTCTTTCTCTTTCTAAATTCACAGATGGTCTTGAGCATTTACTCACAGATAGTGGATGGCTGCCCAGTGTGGTTTGCTGTGGGCCAGACAGCTGGGCTTCCCTGTTGGGCACCAGCCAGGCCCTGCTGATTGAAGCTTCCTTCAGGGGACTGAGTACTGTTTCCTGGAAGGGTCTCATTATAGTTCAGGTGTATTTGTGTGTGTCTGTGTGTGTGTGTCTGTGTGTGTGTGTGTGTGTGTGTGTGTGTGTGTGTGTGTGTGTG
>PVIH01019040.1:0-36594 GCA_004025045.1 Sigmodon hispidus | reverse complement strand
TGTAAGCTTGTTCAGCCACTTTGGAATACAATATGGAGGTTTCTCAGAAAATTGAGAATCAATCTCCCCAAGGACCCAGCAATACCACTTCTGGGTATATACCCTAAAGAGGCACATTCACACTCTAAAGGTATTAGCTCAACTATGTTCATAGCAGCATTATTTGTAATAGCAAGAACCTGGAAACAACCTAGATGTCACTCAACTGAAGAATGGATTAACAAACAGTGGTACATCTACACAATGGAATACTACTCAGCAGTAAGAAAAAATGACATCCTAAAATTCACAGGCAAATGGATGGATTTGGAGAATATCCTCCTGAGTGAAGTATCACAAACTCAGAGAGATAAGCAGGGGATGTACTCACTCACTAGTGGTCTCTAAACAAACAAACAGGAAAAAAGGCAAACATGCCCAAGCAGCAAACCACAACCACTGAACAGCCTGGGATCAGAAACACCCTGGACTGACCCTTCAAATCCCAGTCCATCTATAGGAACACCTGACTCACTCTTGAGGGAGGGGGGACAGAACTGGATTTGGCCAGGAGTGAAGACGGATCCAAGCATTATTGGGCCAGTGGGACCATAGGACTGTCTGATCCCTGCCAAGGGAGGGGATGGGGAGTTGCAGAGAAGAAAAATGACCAGATGTGGTAGGAGGGGGAAGAGACCTGGAATAAGGATATACAGGGATGGAAAAAAAAATTCAGAGGGAAAGCTGAACACAAAGAAAATATATGTGTAGCAATCTTATTTGCATTTCCACCCTTGATAAGCCATGCTTATGATTATTATCCTCTGTATAGTTATTGTTGACTCTTCCGCATTTTTAAATTCTTTTTACTGTTTTTTTTTTTTGATAAATACAAAATAAAGAAGGAAAAAAAAAGGAAAAAAAATAAAATAAATCACAGGTACCAACAACATGAGATAGTTTCCTTTAGGAAGTAAAGCAAATTTTTACTACATATTTGTGTTTTATGTAAATTAAGTTCATATTAATATGTCACTTTAAGAAACTAGAAGAGAGAGAAAACTGCTATAATAAGAACGTGCCCCAGAAATGCAAGTGCTGGAGACTGAGGCATTAAGATCATGTTGTTCCACCATCAGGAGTGGATTACTGCCACTGTGCGTATGGCTTCACCATGACTTTATCATCTCCTGTTCATAAGCTCTGCCATAACATGACTTAGCAAGAAGTCCCCCCCCCCCTTCCCCGGGGCAAGGCCTTGACCTGCAGTTTCCAGTGTCCACAGCTGTAGGAAACAGATTTGTGACCAGCATGGTGGTACATGTCTGTAGTACCAAAATTTGGGGGTGACAGCAGAGTGATGCTGTTTCAAATCTGGGCTACAGAGTAAGACTGTCTTAACTATCCTAATAGAAATAACTGGGTGAGGGGATTCAGTTACAGCAGCAAATGGACCAAAATAAAAACCTCTCTTTGGTGACGTGATTGAGAGAGGAAGCCAGAAGTACACACTGGTAAGACATCTAGATGGTTTAAGTTCCATCTTTCTGTGACACTATACCATAGCAATACATGATAAAATTAATGTATAAAAAATAAAATTTACATAATCACATTTCAATTTGGGTCAAACAAACAACCACCCTTCTTTGGTCTCCATATTCAGTAACGTTCTTCCATCAAGTGCTGCTTTATTAAGTTGACTTCTCAGCACAGTTATACCTAACATCTGTCTAGATGGGTGCTCAGTCCTCATCTGCCCTGGGAGGGGTTTTATATCGTGTATGTTCTATACACTCAGCAAATATTCGAACAAATAAATACCTTTTCTATAGAACATGTTAATAGAAAATTAAACTCCTTTGAAGAAGGAGTTAGGGAAGTGAATTTACTCTGAATTTATCCCCCCACCCCTCCATAAAGCAATGGAGAATAACGGGATTTAACATTCTATTTTAAAGAGAGAGCTCTTGGGTGCCTGGAACTCAGAGGTATGCTACCGATTTCCAACTGCACCCGCTGCCCTTCAAGTAAAATGAGGAGGTTTAAGAGTAGAAGGCTCGGGTATGTGCTGGAGTGTGGAGTGTTTATAGTAAACAAATGCTCATATGAATTTATAAATGAGCATGATATATATTCACACTTATGCATGCACACACGTATAAAAGTTACTGAATACAGGAGCAAACCATAGACTGAATTAAGAAACTGAGCCATAACACAGTTTGGTCTTGTAGTTTTAGCTCAGCATCTAAAATATACCTCAAATTTACCTAAACTATTGTCAATTCTCTTTTATTTCTTTCCAGTTTGTTGCTATAGGATCTTGCAATGCAGCCCTGGCTGACCTGGCAACTGTCACGTAGCCTAAGCTGGCCTCAAACCTGTGGCAATCCTCCTGCCTTCATCTTCACAGGTGCTGGCTTTATAGGCACGTGCCAGGTCTAATTTTAACACATTCTCAAAGGATCTTAAGGATGAAAGTAACTTACATAATACCTAGACTTCATTACTTTTAAAAAATATGATTAATAATGACAGCTGGACATTAAAGTTCTTAATATGGACCTGAAATATACTAATCATCTAACTTAATTTTTACCATTTGCTTTCTATTCAGAGCATTTGGTCAAGGTGGAATGTCTGGGTAGTGGAGACTGTGGACTGGTGCCTGGCTATTGCCTATGGCGCTATTTACCACACACAGTATGAGAGCTTCAGGATGTGGAGTCCTCACCAATTTCCTTATTAATTCTGTGTGATGAAGGCAGGATGAGGGAATAGTCAGGAAGGAGGGGGAAACAGGCAGGAAGAGGTGAAGAGGCAGGAAGAAGTGGAACCAAGGCATTGAGGTTCTTATAATGGGATTTCCACAGCATTACCTTTGGATAGTTTTTCTTTTGGTTGGGAAATGACAAGGGTCACATCTTCAGGTGCATTCTGCAGAATGTCAATTGCAGCATGGTGACTGACCCCTTCCAGACTCACACTGTTCACAGATATCAAGCGGTCTCCTGAAAAAAAAAAAAAAAAGCATAATCCAGTATTTTCAACAACAAAGCAAGACTCAGCAAACCTTACAAATTCCTTTCTCATAATTTTTGATTTGCATAAATTTACTTTTGCCCCTTGTCAAATTCATGTATTAGAAACTACACTGGACATCATCAAAATGCAAAGTACCTGGCTTTATGCATCCATCCAAGTCAGCTGGTCCTCCAGGGGTAACTGAACTGATAAACACTCCTAGGTCCAGTCTTCCCATCTTTTCCCCACCAATAATTTGAAATCCTGTAAAACAGAGCATTAGGAAAAAGGATTTTTTTTTATGATGATATTAGTTCTTTTAATGACTCATGATTTGTCTGCTTGAAACAAATGTAGATATGTAGATAAAATAATCAAGTCTTCGAGAAGTATTCAATGCATGCTTTCTTTGGCATTTGATGAACAGGGATGGAGGATGGTGGATTGAAGTGGGCAAGGAGGATCTTGGTCAGAGGTGACACCCAAGAGATGGGGCAGGGGCACTGGTTAAGGTCAGGGAAGGACCAACAAGCAAGCATCATGATGGGTGCATATGTTTGCAAATGTCACAGTGAAACCCACTTGTTTGTGTGCTAATCAAGTAAATAAACAAAACCAAGAAAAGGGGATGTGGTGGCTGTGCCTCTGGGGCAGGGCTGCTGACCCCTCTCCTGCGGTTACTTATGGGGACTCACCTAAGCCATGCTTTGAATCTTTCTTCAGGTTCACCAGTGTGATCTCCCTCTCTGGTGACGACACAATGCTCCATCTCTTGTGTAGTGTATCTATTAAGAGTTTGCAATTTAAAAAGAAAATAAAAATAATAAATGAGGCATTAAGATTATCTGTTTGCTCTAATTTAAACAGCAACAAAATATTAATAAATTTGCTTGATCACTTAAAAATAAACCTTCAGGTCACTGCAATTATTGGCATTTTATAGTGATTTCTCAGAAGCATACTGCATCACATTTATTTCTAAAACTTAAAGCAGTATGTCTCAGTTACAAATGCGAATATGAATCTCAAGGGGAGAAAAGCCGTGAGTAGTGCTAATAGTCAGTCACCACTGCGGAGGCTCAGAACCATCAAAGTTAGGTTTCCTGATTTCATCTTTCTGTTGCATCACAGGAGACTGTTTCAATTTGACAATTATCATATTAAGATTTTCTCTCAGGGCCTGAAGAGTTGGAACAGGAAAAGGCATGTGTTGCTCTTGCCAAGAACGTGGGGTTAGTTCCTAGTTCCCACATAGTAGCTTTTGGGAGCACTGCATTCATTTGCTGTACTAACGTACATGTAGGTAAAATACTAATACGCATAAAAGAAAAACAAAATCTGTAAAAAATAAAAATTTCAGTAATCAGAGGCAAGTAGATCTCTAAGTTCAAGGACAGTCTGATCTACAGAGTGAGTCCCAGAACAGCCAGGGCTACACAGAGAAACTCTTTCTCCAAATAAATAAATAAATGAAATAAAATTCCCTCCAATATGTTAATATGTTATTTGTACATTAGTAAAATACTATTAGTGAGCACCTGAATAAAACAGTAATAAAAAATAAACTGGATTTAGTTTTAAAACCCACTTCTTGTGGGGATTTTATATAAAATAGAAACCAGTCTATCACAATTACATGTAAAAGATTTCCCACTGCCATTTGCAGTGGAGGAATAAACAGTTTAACTTCATTTTATAGCTGGTTTCACCATTCAGAATAATCACTTAATATTCAGGCAAGAGTAGCTAATTATCTACATGAATTTCAACATCCAAAATGAAATTTGCTTTTTCTAATTTCTTATTTTTTTCTTATCATTCACAAACATCTTAATTAAACTAGTAAATACAATACTTAATTGCCACATTAGTCAAGTATATTAAAAAAATGCAAGCACATAGACAAACACACATACATAAATGCATGCAAACACATACAGGCATGCACACAAATGAGCTGTTAATACCGACTGCAGAGTAAATTGGTCTGTGTTTGAAGGTGGTCAGGGGCGGTAAGTTTTAACATTCAGAAAGATAGTTTTATAAATTGAATTCTCAAATTTAAGTCTATATTGTTCTTAAGTATACTGGTGCTTTGTAAAAAAGTAAACCAGAACCATAACTCAGAGATTATGTCTCCACTGAGCTATAAACCAGAAATTCCTTAAACCTCTACACATATTTTTCTATTAACTGAAACCATTCTCAGTGCAGATTTTTTTTTCTGTGTGTTCTAACATTTAAGAGTAGGCATGGATTTAAATTAGTGTTAATGTTATAGGAACTGACACATAATATTTATTGATGCTTCAGTAATAAAAAAAGACACTTCATAACCTAGAAATAAATTCTTTTCTTCTGAAGAAACCAGAACCATTATTTTCTGTCAGCAGTTGACTTCAGCCCTATGTCTTAAGGGCCATCTTAACGTGTCTGTTCTGTTTGTAGCTTGCACACGCCTTTAGAATTAGAATTATTGGTAATCCGTAATAGTGCTGGCAATGTGGCATCTCTGGTGACTTTCTGATGAAATGACACAGGCATCATCAGATAATGATATGAGGAGTCATCTATCCTGGACAGTTCTAAGACAAGCACTTCCTAAGTGGCCTTTATAACATTGTCTAAATGTCCTTAATTCTCTTTTCCTTAAATAGGCACTGAGTTTTTGGTTGGAATAAACATAAAGTATAAAGCAAGATCCAAAAGACAAACTATGGCCAACTAAAGTAAGGCTATAGTAATAACCAAAATAGAAAAGGACTTAATTGAGGTGTAAATAAAAAACCCCAGATATAATCAAAGTATCCTGCAAAGCAATTAAACGGTAATAGTTACTTTGAATTTTCTGCTCTCCCCCTTCTCCAATTTTCAGATTTAAACTCCTAGAGCATAGAAATTTAGAGATTTAGAAACTGATGAGACTCATTTTTCCATGTCCAAATGCATGTAGTTAGTAGAAAAGCAAACTCCTTGGCAGTACGGAGAGGCTAAGTAAAACTTAGACTGGGGAAATGACGGCTTCCGGGTTACTGTCCTGTCTATTGTAGCTTAAGATTACTAAGTGTGCAGCCCTGCTAGCCTTTAAATGGAACCTTTACTCACAACTGTAAGGACAAGTCCACCTGGTTGATATAGAGCATTCCTGCCTCTTGTCAGCTTCATGAATGGTCTTATGAGGTATCTGTGAGGGTCACTAAGTGCTCCTTCAAAGACAAGGGACAGTTGCTTCACTTCCACCTCTAACAGGTTATTAACAGGATTAGCTATTCATAAACAATCCCCATTGGGTTAATAGTGTGCACGCGCAGATGTATGTGTGTTCATGCACACGCACAAGCATCTCCCTTATTAGAAGCAACAGAGCTTGCTTACTCAAAGATTCTTGACTGTGACTGCAGCACTTACTCATTCATTTTGGTTATTCTACTGTTCTTCATATATTTACTGAGCAACTTTTCTGTCGGCATCTATCATTAGGCATTTTGGGGAAATAAAGCAGGGTGCTGGATTTGAAGCCGGCTAGCTAGTGTACCAAGTGAGGGGGCCAAGCTCTAGCTGTAGCAAAAAGACATTGCTATTAATAATGTCAGAAAAAAACTCACATTTATAATACAAGGGAAAGTAATGTCATTCAAATAGATGCATTCCAAAAGCACTTGTCAGGACTACAGAGTGGTCCTAGGAAAAGGGCCAGCCTTGATGGCTTCTCCCAGCTGGGTATAAAGGAAGTGACTTCAGGGAAGCAGGGTAGGATGCTCCTCTGAGCTCAAAGGTGGTGAGAGAGAATGGGGAGGAGTTAAGCCTGGTGCAGCAGGAGCTGAAGGATCCTTCATTAGAAAAGAAGAGTGCTCTGTGACTTTCCCCTTTCCCACAAACTGCTCGGCCACGGTGGTGTCTACAGAGAGCTAACACTTTAGCACACACAAGCTGAGTGGGTTTCCCTCTGTTCTCTGTACATGGCAGATGTTGAAAATCCCATTTCATTTTTGTTTTTCCTGACCTGGGAGGTGTTTCTGAGGTTCTGTCTATGTGAACAAAGTTAGCTGCCTAAAGTTCTAGTCAATAAAGAATGGGTGGTCTCAGACGCTTTGTTTATGAAGGGATTTCAGGGTTATTTTAACTATACAAAATGAGCATGAATGAAAGCATCAATGTTAGGATGACTTATTAAACCCTCAAAATAATTCTCTTTTCCTATGAACATGTATGATAAATATAGCATTTCCCCGGCAACTATTTGAAAGTAAAGAATCTTAACTGGAAATTTCGAGTTTTAAGGACACCATGCCTGCACTATTCCCAGTGACAGGACGGTGTAAGCCCATGCTCTAGGGCCTGTTTGTCTCTCACAAGTTCCTGTGCAGCTATACAGTCTTCAGTTAGCACACTCATAGTAATGACATCAACTGCCCAGAAACAGCATGACCTTCTGACTAGGCTAAAAGCCATGCTGGAGATGAAATCTTCAAGAAAAGATAGGATTTTAGTAAGTGGAATAATAAAGTTCAAACTACTTTTTAAGCGAGGCAACTGTTTTTTGTTTTTTTTTTTTTTTTGGTTTTTGGTTTTTGGTTTTTTTTTCCAGTTACAGATTACACCCTAGCCTGTATTAGGCAGCCCCAGGCTGACCAAATGGAAGAGTCAATGAGAGAAAGTAATGTCACCCTAGGAAAGAGACAACTCTTAGGGCGAATGGGCCAGTGGCACCATATTGATATAAAGCCAGGTTCTTTTAATTGTGCTATTTTCTGTTTGTTTTGAATCAGGGTCTTACCATGTAGCCCTGGTTAGACTGGATCTGCCTGCCTTTGCCTCCCAAGTGCTGGAATTCATGGTGTGTACCACCATGCCCAGCTATTATCCCATTTAATCTGCTAGCCATTATGATAGAAAGTGTATTTTTAAAATTTCTGTGTCTGCACATATTAGTTAAGATGGTTGGGTTCTGTACTATCTATTAGACCCACACAGCCCACAGATAAAAAGGCCCAGTGTAGGTAAACATATGCGTTCTGTCTGCCCTCAGGTTGTTTTTATGCATCTAGTGAGTTTCCCTATCCACTCTGTTTCAAGGGGATCTTGGACTTCCAGTTTTAATTATCATGTTCAGCTTTGCCGGGATTTAACTGCATCTTGCTATCAGGAAGACTAGCATCTGGCATCACGATGGTCCTTGACATCTGTCTGAAGAGTATTATGTACTGTGGAGGTTTATTTGCCCTTGAACCTGGCATCAGAGACTGGCCGCATGACAACAATTAGCACTAACACAGGGTGAAGTGAACCTCAGGGCCTGACTATGTCAGTCTGGATCAGAATAACTTCTTTACTAAAATCTTTTGAGACTGAGTCTCTCTCTATTATGTATCCCAAGCTGACTTGGAACTCACTGTATAGGCCAGGCTAGCCTGGGGCTCACATGCCTCCTGAGTGCTGGGGATTAAAGGTGTACACCACCACCAAGCTGAGAACTTAACTCTCAATGATTTTAGTCATACTTAGTTGGGCAGGTTCAAAAGGAATTCTAAAAAGAAAAAAGACTGACTGGGTCCCTCTGCTAGCAGGTGATTGGCCCTTCTGTTTAGGCTAGCTGGTGAGATGAGACTTCTAAAAATTTAAAGAGAAGAAAAAATTCTTAAGTCTATATATGCTCATGAATAGTTGGTAAAGATTGATATTTTTGTCTATCAGAATTTAAGTCAAAACACGTGTGAGCTATCACCACAGAGAAATTATTGGCAAGCCCCTTCCCAAAGCTTAGCAGGGAGGTACCCTATTACTAACACTTAGGCAGTGTCATGCCAAGAGGGGTCTAAAGAGTGAACTGGAGCTTGGTCTCTGGAAACAAACTGCATTCAGATTGTGACCCACTACTCCAGCACCTCAACCTTCTGCAGAGCTGCTTTCTGGCTGATCAGTTGTGGAGAAAATGACACCAGCACCCACCAGACAAGAGTACTGGGGGACTAAATAGGAAGTAATATAAAGTCTTAGTGACCAATAATTCACATTCTTACCACTGCAGGCATGTTCTCAGTGAAATTACATGAGCTATGCAGGTGATTACAACTCAGTCCCTGTAAGAAGTCTGTGCTGTGGCCCTGGCAATGAACGCCCATATACACTGTTATTTAGTTTGCCTCCTAGGATAAGCCTTTAGGTTTTTTTTCAGAATTTGTAATGGAGACAGGAAAAAAAAAAAAATCCCACCATCACTTCTTCATTTCCCATGAGTATTTAAGACAGCATCAAGACTTGTGGTTTTTGAAACAATTTTTCCCTCAATATAAATGTAATTTCTGAAATAACTGGTATATTTATTTCTATTGGAGAATGAGACATGAACATGTTGGTGCTTGAAGTTTTGGCCTACTGCTGTGGGATTATGCTCTTGTACATTGTAAATATTTGTCCCGCCTACTGGTTTAATAAAATGCTGATTGGCCAGAAGGCAGACAGGAAGTATGGGCAGGGCTACCAAACTAAGAAAACTTCGGGAAGAGGAAGAGCAGAGCAGGAGATGCCAGGCAGACTCAGAAGAAGTGGGACAAGAATGCTGCTCTGAGAAAAGGTACTCATGTAGCTAATCGTGGGTTAGTTTAAGAATAAGAGTTATCAAGTAATATGCGTGAGCCATAGGCTAAACAGCTTGTAATTAATGTAAGACTTTTTGTGATTATTTGGAACTGCTGGTCCAGATCTTGAGGCTAAGTTGGGCCAGAAACTTCTTACTACAGCCTACAAAGCATCAATTCTATACGGTCCAACCTTACTTCATAATTTCCTTTTTTTTTCTTAACTATCAGGAAAATTAGAACTAAACTTAGAGCTATCAAATTCAGCTGCTTCATTATTATTTTAGATTCTGGGCATGTGTGCCTCCCTGTGTGTGGGTATTAGTGTGGGAGTGCAGGTACCTAGGCCAAGAAGAGGGATCCTGGAGCTGGGGTTACAGGCCTTTGTGAGCCAGCATGTGGGTGCTGGGAACCAAATCCAGGTCCTCTGCAAGAGCAGGTCTAACCACTGAGCCATCTCTCCAACCTCAATGACATCATTAACTTTCATTGCAAACCTGCTTGTTTCTCATGTGCTTTTGATAATTCAACCTTCAGGATTTAAAAGGAAGAGTTGGAACCAAGTAATTTATATATATTAACATGTAAATATATAATAATGGATTTTTTTATACCCAGAAAACTATTAGAAACATCAAATAAGATATGAACACTTTTAAATTGTAAAAAGTTTGACTACAGACCTAAGTCACTGTCCACAGCTGGCCAGCTTCCTATAATTTTTTTCTTAGTGTCTAAGTTGGGAAGATTCATAATTAAAGTCTTCAGTTCTGCTAATATTCAAGAAAAGACTCAAAACTGTCCTACCATGTGCTCCAACTTCATGCTGACCCCCATGCTTCTGCACCAACACCCTTGCTATTATTTTTGCACGATTCCATGTCTCTAATCAGACTGTGCCCTTAATCTGAAATGCTTTTTATCTATAAGAAAATCTTCCTGTGAGGCCTTGAGTACAATCCCTTGGTATTTGAAAAACAACAGAATGATTTAACTCAAGCATCCCCTTAGAATGACTTCAGAATTATCTCTGTCCCAAACTATGTCCTAGCCTTCCAAGCCATGTCCTGTCCTAACATTGCATTTATTTCCTTTATCAGGAATAGCCCAGACCACAGGCCCCATCACACTGTCATGATGCTGGGAACACCATGCTTCTTTAACTCTGACAAAGGCCTAAAATGTTGGCATGGAATAAAGAGGCTCCGAACTTATGTCCAGATCATTATGTAAGGTATAAGAAAAGAGAAAGAATACGATGGAATTAGGGAAAACATTTTGTAAACCTACCATTGTCTTTAAAGGGTACTTGGGATGAAGATTTTCCAGAACTAGGCAAAGTCATTCCTGTGGTATAAATTAAATTATTAGACATTTTATAAATGGCCAGAAACTATAGAAGTAATTTTTTTCCTGAAAACACTACAAAAATCAATGAAACATTAAGGCAGCAATGTTTTCTTTGATTTACACTGAGAGAAATGTCTTAGCATAAATGCCATACTTACTATTTCTAAATCATAATTAACCACATTTACTTGTTTGAGCCACATTTAAACTCAAATATATCGTTTCTGACAATGACAGTTAGGTATATAGAATATGAAATATTTATAATAAAATGAGTTTCAAAAACACCTGTCCAAATGGTAAAAGAAAATGTAATATTCAATGACAATGGATAAATAAAAAAGTTCAGAAAATAAATCTATAGTATTGGTTTGTTTTATTTTATTTCTGATCCTGTATGTATAGCTTAGGCTAGCCTCACACATATTACATAGCTGAAGCTGGCCGTAAGCTCTTAACTTTCTGCCTTCTCCTTACAAACGCTAGGACTATATGCTCCATCCCCCCCAAGCAGGCTATCCTGGCTTTACTGTGGGGCAGTTATGTCTCTCTTGATTACCACAGGTTTTTCATGGAGAATGAAGTCTTCCAAATGAAATAATATTACAGCTCATGAGATTTCATTATATGTAAAAACATACTTTAAAAAAAAAAAGAATCATTTTCTAAAATACTCAGTCTCTCTTAGCCTAATTTTCAATATAACTTTAACCTATGGGATGAAATCTTGCCTTTTATTTGTTACAGTCTTTTTTTTTTTACTGATTCAGTTTCAACTTATGGTAGTATAAGCTCTGAAAGATGTGAATGCTTCTATTCCCAAAGTCAAGTTGCTTACTGTAAATGTACATCTTCTACAATGCAGAGTTCTCCTGTGACATCAGTTATTTTACATATCCCCAATCCAAATACAAAGTGAGAAAATCCTATAACATATGCTTTTACATCAGGTGATTAGGAATAACTTTGGGCCAAGGGAGAGAAATAAGTAGAAATTGCTGGCCCAGTTAGAAGGGGATCCTTCTTTCTCTCTGTCTCTCTCCAGCTGCTCCCATTCTGAGCAGTTTAGTTTTCTGGACTCACTCAGGTATCTACTTTTCTTGATTATGGCTTTCCCTTTTAAGATGCACAGGTAAAGAACTAGTCAATGTATGGTGGTGTTCAGGTATACATAGACCCACACATGTGTGGGTACACTTTCATATACAGCCCTCTAATGAAGACAGGGTCTTGCTATTTTGGTCTTGAACTCACAATCTTATGACCTTAGTCTCTTTAGTGCTGGGATTACCACAATAATCAGAGACACATAACTTCAAGGCATGGGCCCCAAGTAACAAGTTGGTAAAATGTGAAAAAAAAAAAAAAAGAATTAAAAATTGCCATTGATCAACGATAGCAATTTTCAAAAACTTATCTAAGGATCTGGAGGCTATTCCAATCCTTTTAAGCTAAAAGAAATCTAACTTTATCCTTCAAAAAGAAAATGCAGCACTATCAGAGCCCGCTCACATAGGGTCATAGGAAGAAGGAAAGGGAAAGCCGTGCAAAGGTGTGTGCAAGGCCCAGGGACTCTCTAGGATGCCCATGGTCATGTGACCAAGAGGATGCTAAGCTGTGCTGGCATGAAGCAGTCCCAACTTCAGCCAGGGGTTTACTTTTACTTGAGGCATTTTAAGCATTCACAGTCTGAACAATTAGAATCCACTGCAACAGGTTGGCAATTAACATGGTTCTGTTCCCTTCACTGGGAGCATGAACTATGGGAAAGAAAAGGAAAGCTTGGTAGTGCTGACCTATAACATATGCTTGACCAGGGTCTTCAATGGATGAGTCTGATTCATGTTTCCTCCTTTCGGGGCTTCTATTTAAACTGGCAACAGACTTTGAACTAAAGAAGGAAAAGGAAGGTGGGAGGGGAAGTGTCAATGTAAAAAGAATACGGTGAAAATAATAAAATGTCTAAACAAAAACAAATGTATGAAATGTGGAATTTACAAGTATCTACTTCGGGTTAGTCAATTATGTTCTTACTTATTAAGCTTTGTGAGTCCTGCCAATGACTCTGTGTCAGATCTTGCCATCGGGTAAAGTGGTTTTCCCACCAACTCCGCAAAGGCTGGTGGGAGGGAGTCCATGTTAATGACCTGTTTCCGATGAGGACAGAGAGAGGCCTGACTGAGGTCATGATAGGATTTACTCATCCCTCTAGGCTTTTCCTCCCATGAAGCTGCTTTGTCATTCTTCTCTTTTGAACTGTTTTGCAATGGCTGGTAAAGCGACAGCTCTGAGCAGGAGAGCCTCTTCAGAATCTCAGCTTGCACTGACAGGGGTCGGACGGCAAGTTTGTTGAGGGTGCTGCTGGCCAGACTGCCAGTGCTGATTGCGCGGCCCATATTAAATCCTCTAACAGACTCTGCTTGCAGGTTCAGGCTCCTAAACGAAGCTCTCTCTACAAGGAAACAGGATTGCTTTACATGATGGGAACACTGCAGTACCTTTATGAGAAGAGCTTTTTTATAGGCAGGCAAAATACAGCATGCAGGTTTTAACCATCTCAATTGCCAGCATTAGCTGTGAGCTTTCAAAGTGGACAACTGAGGGTCCTGGCTTTCACACATCATTCCATCCTTTTTTCTTGCACCAACTGTAGCCTAAGCATTTCTTACTTTGCCTACTGACTCTGTTTCATCCTCTGACGCTTGTGACTGAGGCTGGTATACCCCAAATTCATTATGGCTTCCCACAGACAACAAAATTGTTAACCCTTATAGCGTTTCTGCTTAAATACCAGCAAACTAGGGATGAGGAGAAGGCTGATGAAACCAAGATGGTGGCCATGTCTGAGACAGCAGCTTTACAGAGGAAAGCTTTGCCTAGAGAAGAAGTCCTTGATTATTATTATATTTTTTAAAAGTTTACTGCAGATTGAGAAGATGGCATACCACTCTGTAGATACACAAAAACCAGTGAGATGAATATATCACAATTGTATGTTATATATGTTGCAGCACAATAATAGTATTAAAAGCCAAATACCTTTAGGGCAAATTTTTATGTTATTACACCACCATGCCAACCCTACCTTCCCATCTCCACTTTATGAATTAATAAGGAACTGGAGCCAGGCACAGTCAAGTAGCAGCAGTCTTCCTCCCTTTTTGTGACTAAGCATGGGATTGTCCATGCTTAAATATTGTTTACTAATTAATGAAGACCAAAAGCCTATGTTCAGAAGTTAAATTTACAAATACTTTAGGTCAAACCCTTGGTTATTCTACCTCATGACTACAGTACTTTGACATTTGAAGCAATTAGCAAATCTACTGTATCACATTCAAACAAGACCTAGTAACAGAGCTTCAAATGATTTTGTTGTTTGTGAATTAGGCAAAACATATCACAAATCACTCTCTGGGTCCCATTGTAACTAGCAAAATAGGGGTATACTCTATTTGTAGTAAAGTGTGACAAGTAAGTCAAATAGCTGGGAAAACTTCCTTTTAAAAACAAAATTTTGGAACTCATTTCACTTATGTTCTATTTCTGAGAAGATTAATAATGAGAAGATGCATCAGAATGAATCTTGAATTAACATGCCTCATTGTCATCAGAGAACAATGGTTCTTTTCTGTGATGAAAGTAGAATTCAAGATTTAGTCTGTACCCAAGAATTCCCAGAATCAACTTAAACTTAATCTATGTTTGTTTGTTTATTAGAATGGATAACATTATTTCTATCCTCTTTTACTATGACAGGACTCTTAAGAAGGAAACAGTCAATTCCATGATAGCAAATACCTCAGCACCCAAAATTGGCAGCAATAAGGGCAATCAGTTCAACAGGTTGTGCCTCCTGAGTATATCACAGACTATCTCTTTCAAATCATCCACAACTTACTGCCTCACAGAGCCAAGGGTTCTGACATAACCATTTGCGGATCTCATTGATCCAATTGCCTTCTACCTGGATCATACTCCAGTGTGCACCAACAGCTATGGAGAGATACAAGCATTGTGTCTCAGATTGACGCTTACAGCCTTGCTGCCTGCACAGCTGCAGCTGTTCCTTCCAACCACTTGTCACCCTGCTCAGTCCCTTCAGCGTTCTGCACTTACTCATATTGCTGACTTTCTCCTAGGCTCTTTTGAAGATAAACCCCATCCATTCTGTTATTCCCTAGTACTTACTTACTTAATAGTAAGTGCTAAATAACTTATTTCTTCATCCCATAAAAGTTAGCTATATGTAAACTCTTGAAGGAACAAGGAGACCAACATTGTACCCCACACTAGATTCTTACCATAATCTAATCAAGCCCTGAACCTATTTCCTAATTAGGAAAACTGGGACTTAATGAAGTCTAGGGTGATTTATAGAATCAGCATTGTCCAGTACTAATATGTAGCATACATGTGTTGGTCCACCAGCCTCCTATAGATTATAGCAGTAATTTCCACCTGTTTAGCTCAGGTAGGTAAATAAGTACATGGCCACTTCTAACACAACTCAAGGTAGGACGTGGTTCCTTTGTAGCTTTTATAAAATATGGGAAAGCATATAGACAATACTATCCTGGAGTGTCTTCTCCAAGAGTTCAAGGATATCTTGATATCTGAAGTCTGGAACTAAGTCTGTGAAATGTGCTGTGTTCTTCTTTGTGAAGAAAGGAAATGAAACTCTGAAAAGCCAGTCTCTTTCCTAAAGTCATTTGTACATGGCCATGCCACTGCTGCACAGCATATGGTCTATGAGACAGAAGCACATAGCAGACTGGCAGAGGGAGTGTCTGCTGCTGTTGTTGATACTACCACTGTTACTATGAGTACCAGTGTATCACTCCTGCTGATTAGTGATGGAGAGAAATGATAAATCAGTGGTGAGGATTGAACCCAGGGACTCATGAATGGTTAGACAAGTACATTCCCATTCAGCTCTATGTCCTCAACCCTGTCTGCTGGATATGCTGAAAGTGCTTTATAAGTACGGGGTTAATTTGTACTCTGCAATGAACTTTTGATATACATATAATCACTGCAACAATAATTTTATATATGAAGGAACTGAGACAGAGCGTTCAGAGTGTCCCTAAGTCTTCTGAGCCTCTAACAGTTTGGTTTGAATCAGTTTTTTATGCAAGGTGAGAATTGTGGATGACAAATATAAAAATCCAAAACCCAAAATGCTCTATGAGCTGAACAGACATTTTAAATAGAAACTCAGTGCTTGGCTTCATTTGACAGGTCTCAATCAGAACATTAAGATCAGCATAAAATCACCTGCAGGTTCATATGCATGAGATGAAGATGATACATAACAGATTCTGTTCAGATTCAGGGCCCATCCCTCACATGCATCTCCTTATGTATTAGTAAATATTCCAAACTCTTAAAAACTTTAAAATTAGAAACAATATGGTCCCCCAAAAGGTTGGATATGGGACACCCATGCTGCCTTTCATGTAAAACACTGAAGAAAGAGAATCAAGTTTACACTGTTATTTTCTGATTCTCCTTTACTCTATCACATGTGAAAAGATATGCTCAAGCTCCCCTTGTTCAATTCTAGTTTGTACTGAAAATTGATCCAAGTAGAAATGCTGATACTATTAATCAGCTTGGTACTTTGTTGTACTTTAAAAAAGTGTAAAAGCATGTACAGTTTTTAGCAGATCAAAGTAGAAAATAGAAAGTAATGTGATAATAACAATGGCTATCATATTTTTTAAATTATGAGGAAATTCAATGAAAATGCAGATACTAGGGAACCAACTTTTAAAGACTGATTCTGTAGATTCAGATAAACTCCTAGAGCCTTATTTTAGGGGGACACTCTGATTTGAAGAGGTGAGAAACATCTACTTACAGTCACCATTCTCCAGTCCACGCTGGAGGAAAAACTTTCAGAATGAAAATTCCAGAAAAGAATTCAGAAACATGGGTCACCAGACTATGTTATTAACCTTTCACTCACATACTTCAGAGTGATCCATTTAAGTCTGTAGAGATTTACCAGATAAAAAGTGATTTCAAATCACTTTTAATCTTAACCTGTGGTTGTGCAGAATTAGCTTTAAATATTTCAGCTCTGAGTGAGAGCTTTCTGTCCAGAGCTGTACTGTTTTTGCAGCTGAAAACCCATTGTCCTGGTTGCTATGGTTACTTCTCATCACTTCCAGACAGGGATGATCCCAAATAAGACTAGCAGGTGGTGAATCTGCCATGCAGATGCCTGACTTTACTGTAAGGGTGCCTCTTCCCAGCTGGTATGGAGCTTGCCTTGTTTTTTCCCACACTCATCTCCAAACTATTTAGCATTTATCCTTCAAACTGTAGTCATCTATGGCCTACCTCTCCAGAGCTCAGACCTTCCAATTATAGGCTGTATGTATTCTAAGGCCTACATAATATAATGTTAAGATCTTGGAAGTGGGTCAGCAGTATAAGACCCAAGTTTGATTTTAGCACACAGGGTGGTGGTTTAAAACCATCTGTAACTATAGTTCCAGAGGACTGATACCCTCTTCTGGCTTCTGTGGGCCCTGGACACATGTGGTATAAAGATATACATTCAGGCAAAACACACATACATATGGAATAAAATAGTTAAAACACTTTAAATTATCATTTCATAGTTATAAAAGTCTATGCTCATTGGCAGTGCTGTTTTCCAAGTGAACAGAGAACTGACTTGACAATAGACTTTAAAAAATTTAGACATCTAAGAAAGAAATACTCTCTAAGTTTTCATCCTAAACAGTTTCTGAGGTTCTGTTTAAAACTGTGGTAAAATCATGCCTGTGTCCTGGAGTCCTGTGACACGGCCCACTTCTACTCACCGATGTCTTGGGCATCTTGATTGCTCCGACGCGCCCGCATCTGCAACTGGAACTTGTGCTGGGAAGAGCAGAGGTGCAGCAGGTACTGGCAGGCCTTACTGCTGTCCGTCTGGAAGGCATGCTTGATTCCATCTGATGTGTTCTGCAATGTGATTTTCTTTTTCTGTAATATTAATTAGAAGTATCTGTAACTAGGAAGTTTTCATATGACCAAATATTCTAACCTATAATCAATAAGTAGAGATATTTATATTTTAATTATTAGTTATAAGGGCTCTTTAGCTGATATCACATACAAACATAAATATAGAAACTATAATTCTATATCCAAACAAATTTGATAAATTAGTATTAAGTGCAATTTTCAACAATTGTAGCTTCTATGTATTCCGTTCATCATCAATGGAAATTTTTAAAAATTACCCTTACCTGGCAGTGCGTGGGTGTGGTGTGGGGGGTGGGGAGTGTTGTGTGCATGTAAGGGGCTGGCTCAGGGGTTAAGAGCACTGGCTGCTCTTCCAGAGTTCCCAGGCTTTACTTAGTCCTAACCCTAGTTTAGGAAATCTTTCTGCTCTCCACAAGCACAGCACAGAGGTAGTGCAGACAATTCATGCAGGCATAACACACACATAAAATAAAATCAAATAAATGTTTTTTTTTAAAAAAAAGTACCCTGTTTTTTAAATAAGGCAGTATTCAGGGAAGTATATATTTAATCATGTTCTTCCCATATTGAAATCATTTTTAAAAGTAATAATATTTATATATGATAAGAATGTTTACAAGTGTTAATAAAGTAGTAAAAACTATGTATTCTATTCCATGAGTAGAGAAGAGTTAAAAAGACATTTTAAAAATTAACAGTAATGATGAGAGTTATGATTCAGCTAAGGAGAATCAGGGTGTGAAGGATGTGAATTTGGGAAGTTAAGAAAAAGGGAGGAAGCTGGGCAGGGGTGTTGGGTCTCATATTCTCAAAGTCATGGTAGAAAGGGACAGACAATCATCTGAGTCTAGGAACTCAGCAGTGACCACATGGTATCCCCGATAAAAAGCCAGTGTCGGGGGGAAGGATTAAAACAACAACAATATAAATGTGTAAACGAAGTGATTCTAGAAGACATAACATGAGACATCAAATACTTTAGTATTTAGAGAGGGCATTTTTACCAAATTCAAGAAAAGTGGGAAAATATTAAATCAATTTTATTTGGCTGCTGTCTCTTGTGGCCTGTGCTGAGGCTTACAGATGGTTCCTGATGCATCCAAAAGGCCAGAGGCCATAGCTAATAATAGGTACTTACTTAAATGCAGTTATATTGAGCTCTATCTATTACCTACTATGCAAATTAGACACTATTATTTATTTCAAAACTCAGACATAGGCACAGAAAAGTCAAGTTTAATAGAAGCCCATAGTTATAGTAATACCAAAGCTTCTTGTGTTCACAAAATCTGGCCTTATTGATTTATAAACAAACTTTTCTTATATAAACTTACATTAAAGGTCTTTAAAAATGATAAAACATGTGCAAATACCATAAACAGAATGCAATGAAAGAAATAAATTATAATAAATGTGATAAAATACAGAAAGAGTAATTCGCAGTATATATTGCTGCTAATGAATCTCTGGAACTGAACCTGATTTCACTTTGTTAAAAAGAAAACTCGTCAAGTTTTACAATAGGTTAAAAATATAGTAACATCATAACTAAATCTTGACTATGGAAACATCTAATAACTCTTCAGGTAGTTGGGTATTTTTTCCCTAACAAATGTACACATAACTACTGTCAAGTGGTTCTCAAGGATGCTAAGATACACAGCTTAAATCTAGTGATTCAAGTATTAACACCAAAGGCAAAACCTTCCCAGACAACTGTAAGAAAAGCTGCAGGATTAGGATCTAGAATAAACAGCCAAAGGTGAAAAGGAGACAGGGTACAAACCCCACCAGAGGTGAGCTATAGGTCCAGAGTAATTATAAAAAGTGGTATTTCAGCCAATGCGCTGGCTTGAAACAAATTAGAAGAATGTCTGATGCTGTTGGCTGGTTGAGGAGATAGGAAATGCACCCACGGGAACTCTGCTGAGAGCTGAGATGGATAAAGTAACGTCTACCTAAGTTTCCTTCAAATCCTTGCTCTAATTGAATTTCCTCTTGAAGAAATAAAAATTAAATGTGGGTAATTTCCTGGTTTCAAGATGTTTGGAAATATGAGGATAGCCTGGGCTTTCCTGAAGGAATGAATTATCTGATCATCTCAGGGGACCTCCAGATGTCACAGGAGACAAGGAACCACCAAGTCCAGAGCTGATTCTGAGGTGCCTGGGTTGAGCCTCATTCAGAATCCAGCAAAACCTTTATGTTCTTATGAGCATTGTTTTGATCACAACATATGTCAGTAATCCCTGAATACTATCAGGAAATAAATACTCAAGCACATTCTTGTTCATCTCTGAACTTTGCCAGATGATAGTACAGACATTCCAAGTCAGAACCTGCTTTAGAGTTCATTATCTTTTTAAAGTTGGGTTTTGAGTTTTTTTTTTTTTTCTTCCCTAAAAATCACTTTTCTAAGGCAGGTAGTGATGGTGGTGATGATAGCACATGCCTTTAATCCCAGCACTTGGGAGGCAGAGGCAGGCAGATCTCTGAGTTCAAGGTCATCCTGGTCTACAGAATGAGTTGCAGAACAGCCAGGAATACACAGAGAAACCCTGTCTTAAAAAATAACAACAACAAAACAAAAATTACTTTTCTGATTTTATCACTATAGAGTAAGCATTAAAGTCTAACACTTCCGAAGGTCATGGGAAGAGTTTACAAAATTCAGTGGTGCTTGGATCTCTGTGACTAACATAACAGGTGCTTTGAGAGATCCACTCTTGAGCTTGACAGGGCTTATTAGAAGGAATTTCTCTACACGAGACATTATGGCTGTAGAATAAGTTTCCATTTAACAGAAAGTCCAACTTGGTTGGAATTTAACTCAAGCTAATTGAGCATAACTAGTTAGGAATGCACCTTATGTTTGAAAAAAACAACAAAACAAAAAACCCTAGAAAGAAAATCTCAGCAAGACCACATATACCTAAAAAAGAAAAATGATTTTAAGTATTACTAAGGAAAGTCAATAAATATGTTACACATTAAAACTGATTATACCAATTAAAAATACAATGAAAGAAGTTAAAATGAACATACTGAAAAGGAAATCTTTTTTGTTTCCCTCCATGGAAAGCGAAGGACCAAGGTACGCACTCCATTGTGAACTTCAAACACAAGCACACCTTTGGAACAGACCCCCAGCAGTATTCCTGTTTGTGACTTTTTTTCAGGGTGCACTCGGTGAAAATGAACTCCATATTCCGTGAGCCTTTGGCAGACCTGTTGGGACATACAGAGTGATACTTCCATAAACAGTGGTGTATGGGGAAGAACGCAACTTGGCTAATGTACTCAGGGTAGTGGTCAGGCTTCTCAGCATTTGGGATCCATATTCCAAAATGATGTTCCCAATAATCACATTGTATGATATAAGAACACAAACCCAAAATGCATCATTGGCCTAAATGCAGGAGTGGAGTGTCTAAAGCTTAAAGAACTTTGTAAGCTTGGGTCAGGCCGAGAGTACTTAGATGGGACACAGAAAAACATTAGAAAATCAGCAAGTTCACTCCAAAGAAGGAACAAGAGTAACAGAAGTAATGGCAGTAATAGAGACTGGGTCATGAGACGTCAGTGACAAGATGTGAAGACAATCAAACTGAGAAACAAGTGAGGCACGTGTCCAACACAGGATCCATACCTGTAATATATAATAAAAGCTTATTTTAGTAAGAGATAGCTAGATGTGAATGAAGTTTAAAAGGTTCATGTATATACATAATAAAAGAAGTTATATGAATTGAAAATAAAACATGAGAAAATGGTCAGTAAAACTGTAATTAGGAAAGATAAGTTAAAATTTTAGTGCTGAGGCTGGAGAGATGGCTCAGTGGATAAGATCACACATTGTCTGGCAGGAGACTAGAGTTTGGTTGCCAGTACCCGTGGGTGACTGACTCACAATGGCCTTAACTCCAGCTCTTAACATCTGTCCTTTCCATGGACACCTGCACTTATGCACTTACACACACATGCATGAGTGCACACACAAATATTAAAAATAAATAAACCTAAAATCATCTTTAAAGATCCCAATGCTCATTATTTCTCACCTATCCTAAGGGCTAAGATGAAAGTCAGAAAAGAACAGCTGCTGCCATGAGGTGGAGCAGGATCTGTGCTGTACACAGGGAGGCTGAAAAGCCAGCTCACTTCAAAGAAGCTCCTATTTAGCTTCTGAAGTACTGAACACACTGGCTATGGAAAACTGATTTCACAGCTTGACTTTAAAAGTGTTTGCTTACCTTTAAAAACTCGAGCTCTGTCTCCTTCTCAGAAGCTCCTGCATAGGTGTTGTGCAATTTGGGTAACTCCTCTTTAATGTAGGATACGTCAAGCTTCTCCATCACTCTGGCAGGCAAATAATGCTCCAGGCGGAAGTAAGACACGCCGTGGACCTAGGAGGAAGAATGCCATGGTAAGCAGCTCCACTTGCCTATCTTGCTGTGAAGCCTCTTCCAAGATGAGACCCTTCCACTTCCCTCTGCAGAATGCACCCCTCTTTTCCTCACTGAGGCAGAACAACTGGACTGACAGGCAAGTTTCCGAAGACGTTTGAGTCTTTTGTCAGGACAGCTAAGGGGTAATGCAGCAGCAAAGGGTGTGGCAGTCTCTGGTCACCTGCTTTCTCTTAGGCCTCTTTTATTTAGGAACATGAAGCTTTGGACACAGTTTTCCACAAAGCAACCTGTGCCAGGTTCCCAGCCCGTCCTTGTTGTGTGGATCTGTGTTGAAAGTGAAATCCTGTAGCCCGTGCTTGACCAATACATCCTCTACTAAGTCTCTTTCTTTATTGCTCTGAACACAGGAGAGGGAGGGCTTGGAGCCAGGGTACTTTGAGGAACCAAAGAAGTTAAAAAAAATCATGACATTAACCATGATTTTTTGCTAAGGGTAAGAAGAACAATACAAAAGCTGTGGATGTATCTCAGTGGGAAATGCTTGTCCAGCATGTGTTGGTTTTGATCACCCAAAACAAAGCAAAGCAAAATAAAACACATATAGAAAAGAAACAAATGTACCGATACAAAATGGATCTCAGAAGAGAAAACCAGTCCTACCTCTGGTTGGTAATCTCCATACTCCGCCTGGAGAGCCAAAGATGCAAGCAGTAGAGATGCCTCATCGTCACAGTGCATCCTCTCCTCCAGGATGTCTTTTCGAAGCTGGAGGTAATACTGGTGGCAGGTTAGGTCGTGTCTGTTAAAATACAGATGCACAAGGCACTTAAGGCCACTCAACTAACCCTAAAACACAGATGCACATCTTGACTTTTGATGTTGAATCTTGATTGTTGATTATAGGCTCAGTTTCCAACATTTCTAATTAAGATTGTCATTATGCTTTTCTAAAGCATTCAAGGAACTGTGAGATGAACCAGTGCCTCACTAGTCCATCATCAGGGAAACTTCTTCTTGAAGTAGATGGGAACTAACACGGAGACCCACAGATGGTCAATGTGTAGAGAGTGAGAGACTTCGGAGCGCTTGGTCCTCAATGGAAGTTTTCAGGAAAACCTCCCCTCAGGGCCCGGGGAGCTATGTGGAAAGGAGGTGAAAAGACCCCGAGGAAACTGTGTCAGAATACAACAGGACTGGTGTACACATGAACTCAGAGACACTGGTGGCACGTATAAGGCCTGTGCAAGTTCAAACCAGACAGGGTCTAAGTGCTGAGAGGGTGGAACAAATGCAGGCTCCCACCAATAACTAAGGGAGCTATGTGCAATTGATACCTGCCTACACAGGACAGATTGGCTTTCTCTAATGGAGTCTCACTTGGGAGTAGGCCTTTGCCACAGAGTAGATGAGATGGCCAACACAAAACCAACTTGATGGCATTTTTGTAGATTTTTGTCTCATTTTGCTGTTTGAGTTTTTTTTCCCCCCTTATTGGTCATTTGTCTGTATATTTTGTTTTCTGTTTTCATAGTGTGTGTGTGTGTGTGTGTGTGTGTGTGTGTGTGTGTGTGTGTGTGTGTGTGTGTATGTGTGTATCTTTTGTTTGCTTTTTATAGAGGGAAAAGGTGCAAAGTTGAGTTGGTGGGGAGGATCTGGGATGAGCAAGGGGATATGAAAGTGTGATTTATCATATGTTTTTTAAATAAAAAATAATAAAAAAGAAAAAATCATATAAGGACAACACTGACATTGCCCTTCATCTGTAGGCCGTATGGAAGCCAGAAGCCATAAAAATACCAGATGCTGTACACTGTATTTTCCTAAATGCACATATACAGCATAAAGCTAACTTACAACTAGCTGCAGTAAGAGATTAAGCAGAGAAGTTAGCCAATTTTGTTTCCTTATGAAGTCAAGAACTTTTACCTGCTCACTTAAAACAAGCACTGCATAGCTAGCTCCCTTGGCCTGCCAGGGCTGCCAGCCACCATTTTATGCTTTGGAACCATTGGCAAGTAGTGGCTACATGAATACAGGCACTGCAACGCCACACAGCTGACCTGATGATCTGACAACATGGCATAGGTACAAGGATGAAGGGAAAACTCATATCAACAGGGTTACACAAGACTTCATCAAAACACTCAGACCAACACGTAACTTACAATGAATAAAAACTGTCTGGTGATGAAAATTTCCACAGAGTATTTTCTGATCATGAATGAATACTAGTAATTGAAATGTTGGCAGCAAAAACATGGATAAAGAGGGACCGTTGCATTTCTTTTAAATGAGGAAGAAACTGTTGTGGATCCATATCAAGGGGTTCAGTGCCAGCAGGTTAAAGAGGGCAACAGAGTGGGGCCGGAAAGAGCAAAAAGAAAGCCTTGTGCACTCACTGTATCAAACTAACATCATCCATGAAAAATTTAACTCGGAAAAACAAAGTAAAGTCAACAGCGGCTTTGCCCTTTTTCTTTGGTTCTTCTTTCCATCCCTCTGGGGCCACTTTGGTTAATTTTAAGTCAGGATCAACAAAGAAATATTCATTCTCTGAAACAGAATGAGAAAGGCATTCAGAAAGCACGAAGTTTTCTTTCCTTTGATGTCTTTATTTCTATTTAATTTACTGTCAGAAGCGCAATGGGGCTCAGAGCACTGCATATGGCTGGATTCAGTGGGCATCAGTCTTTTCAAAACCAGGGCTAAATCAGATAGACCTGAACTCGGCTCCTGGTCATTATTTACTGTCTGTGTAAATAAATTACATTCCCTGCCCAAAGACATCAATTTCCCTGTCTGAAAGATCAGGATAATGGTGGTTCTTGCATTTTGTATTGCAAAACTCAAATGACAAAATGGATAGAAAATGTGCTGGAAGGCAAATATTAAAGAACAGTGTGTCCATAAATATTGACTAATATTTACTAATAAAATGATTATTTCACAAGTTTGATTTGTACAGAATGTTTAAGAAATAAACAGAAATTCTTTCTCAAAACAGACAAATGACTTGGTTAGTCCAGAGGGAGGGTGAGTAAGCCCTAGAGCCAGGAACTAGCTCTTTCCACCCTGAGGGCCACTTCACTCAACTGTAAACCAGGATCAAGAAAATATTAGTTGCACACTTACTGGGTGACTCTACAGAATGAACTGTTAATTTTTAAAGCACAAGCATTGAAAAAACTCTCCATAGATATAGAAAGACCCTCACAAATACCAGGACTGAAACAACAACAACAAAAAGTCCCTAACTCCTCCTTCCTCAGCACTGACCTGCCTATAATTACACTTTCCAAAGGAAGCTCAGCATGAGAAGGTACAGGAGAGCATCCTGACGCCAGATTTTTATTCTGAACTCTGAATTAAAACATGCAGTTACCTTTGAGGGTAGCTAGAGCAAACAAATGATGCTCCACTAAGCCAATATGAGCCACGACCATATCAAAGACATCTTTGCACACGGTCTTGGTGTCACAGGTGAGCTCCAGCCTCTGTCCACTCAGGAGCATTATGTTTACTTTCCTCCGGTGGTCCTCACTCTTCCCCTTCTTATCCTACATAAGAATAAAAAGGGTATTTATTAAGAGAAGCATTACAAGATTTAAACTTGCTTTTCGAGAACTATTCAACTTATATTTTAAGAGGGACAGAAGTGGTTTTGGTACTTACAAGGATAGACCGGGGCAAATCCAAAGAAATAAATGGTTCAATTGTCATCTTCACAAACTCAGGGCCAAAGAAATTCTGCAAGTCACATAAACAGAATAAATTACTTTTACTATTTATTCTAGGTTTTTCTTTAAAAGGAAAATAGTGTAAGAATAAAAAAAGTCATACATTAGGACAAGGTGCTGCATAGCAAATGTAGAACATTTCAGTGAAGTACATTGGGAGTTGCTTAGAATAGAAATGGGGCGTGCTTTATACAAAGTTTTCATGGTGTGTGCACCTGTGTGTGTATATATTCACGTGGGAGTCTGAAACTAAGGCTTATGAAGAAGACCTATATCTGTGTGTGCCCTCCCTACACACAGAATGCTTGTACAGATTGTCACATTTGAAACCCAAAGTATATTATATGGCATATATCAGAACAACTGATAAAATTTCATTAAATTTTTTCCATTTAACTTATTATAATATGATTTGTTATATTTTAGTTTAAAAGCTTTGGAACTGTATAATGCCTTAAAAATTAATTCCATATATAAGAGATCAGGGTAATGAAATGTTTACAACACCTCTTGAGAAAGAAGCCTAAATTCAATATATAATTGTAAAAATATATTAAAGGTCTAGTCTTAAAAAAAAAATCGCAACTAAAAAACCCATCCTCTCCCCTTCAGAATGTGAGGTGCAGAGCTGATCTTCCTGCTCAGTATCCAGGAAGAGGAGTTAGCGCAGTCTTCTAGATTACAAAGAGAGGCTGAGCAGCCACAAGCTCAGGCTGCTCATGGGAGGACTGCAAACCAGTTCCCTACACCCACATGGCAGCGCATAACCTCTGCGCTGCAGTTCTAGGGGATTCCATGTGCTACTTTGTCCTCCATAGGCACCAGGCTTGTAAGCAGTGCACAGACAAAGAAGCAAGCAAAACACTCATACATAAAATGATGATAGAATTTTACCAAAAAAAAAAAAAAAATCAGTGCCAAAATTCTGAGAATGGCAGAGCAGAGAGATGGAATGCACTTAAAAACATTCCTGCACTTTTGAACTATAACCTTGAACTCTGCAGTTCATCTCTTGATTTATGGGCTAATGAATTTCTTACTATAAAAAGTAATTCCCTTTTATATTGAATAAAGCTACATATGTTATTCATATTTTTGTTTTTTAAAAAATATTTCTCCTAAGATGGGTTTGCTATGCTGCCCAGACTGGTTCCAAACTTCTAGACATTGACCTTGCTTCAGCCTCCTGAGTAGCTGGGACTACAAGGACACTATACCATGCCTCCAATACACATACATTTTATATGATCTTGCTATGTATCCCAGGTTGGCCATGGAGTTACTATGTCATCCAGGCAAATATCACAGCCATGATCCTTCTGCCTCAGTCTCTTTAGTGTAGAGATTATAGGCATGCACCATCATGCTTAGGTATACATATAAATCATAAAACGATAGTTAAGACACTCCAAATCTACCTAATGCTAGTTTTAAAATGAAATAATATAGGCAGCTAAATATTGGCTCTAATATCAATTTTAATATTCAAACAAGATGCTTGATCCCAATGAGAACTAATGTGGGATCTCAATTTCACCAGCAAGCACCTTTAGGATATCTATAGCAATTTGCTACTAGCATACATTAATTATAAATAATAATGGGTTTCATCATGACATCTCCATACATGTCTATAATGTAGTTTGGCCTCAGGTATACCCCATTACCCACTCTCCCAACCTCCTTCTTCTTCTCAATTAGCATTCCTTCTACTTTCAGATTTTTTATTTTATTTTTATAAATCTGTTCTTTGTGACCCACTGAATTTAGACAGGGTTTTACACAGCAGCACCTGTAAGAGGTTATGTACATCATGAACAGCTTATCTGTGGCCACACCACTGAAGAAAGCCTAAGGTAAAACACACTTCAAAGTGGTCTGGCTAACAGTACTCAAAGAGCAAGTTTGGACACTGGTCTGAGAACAGCCTTACCCTCAGCTTTCTCTGGGTCATGGCTGTCTCCAGGGCAATTTCTCTTAGTGGATCTCTAGAGATGTCAAGCATGGAAGCTTTGATTGTGTCCCCTGGATACAGGCTCAACCGAGACTGCCGGAGAGCCATCCTAGCTTGCAGCTGCATCATTTCTTCTTCCTGTCGCTTTAGCATCATCTCTTGATTGATTAAGTTGCCTTCAAGGGATGCTTCATATTGCCTAATACAGAGAAAAGAGGAGAAAATAAAGGCTGGCATGAAAACAGAGGTGTTTCATGGCTAATATAGGAAACTCCAAGTCAAGTAAGGTATGAAGAATGTAAACATTTGCCTATTTTTAAAGACACTTTTTAAACTAATGTATATATTTGTGTGCCTGTGTGAGTTTATGTACACCACATGTGTGCAAGTGTCTCCTGGAACTGGAATTACAGGTATTTATGAACTGCCCAGTTAGTGCTAGGAACTGAACCTGAGTTGGTATTACATAGTGTAGCACAGTGAGAGAAACAATACATAAATTCTCTTATAAATATTTTATGAATAGCTATATGTCAAGTTCCTGATAAAGTTATTAATTTTTTATAATTTCCTGAGAGAAAGGGTGATCACAGAAACGTTTTAATATTTGCTCTTAGAATCTGGTTCCTGTCACATCTCCTTAAAAAGACAAGAAAACCAAACACTTAAAATTTCAGGCTGAGTATCTTGTTCCTGATACGGAGCTCTTGAATTCCTTGGCATTTCCTGGAAAAAAATGGTGCTTTATTGTAGTGAAGAATGGTTGGTAGTTCCTAGTGTAAAAAGAGAAGCCCATTTTAGAACTTTCTGCTGGGAGAATGGAAGCCTAGGATACACAGCTAGTGACCAGAGGAAGTCCCCCATGTCTGGGGTCAGAGTGCTTTTTAATATTGGCATCCTAGTCTCCATCCGCTTCTGCTGTATTTTTATGTGCTGCTATAATGTTGTCTCACTGGGGAGACTTGTACCCTGGTTCCTCCAGGAACATTCCAGCATCCTCTGAAGAACTGCTTTCCCTAGACAGGGGCTGTTTTATTCCTATGAACATATGCCTTGAAGGTCAATGAAATTCTGCTTAGTTCTTGTGTGTATTTTTTATATGCATGAGTACATGTGGGTAAAGGTCAGCTGCCCATCTTGTTTGTTAAGACAAGGTCTCTCCACAGGAGCTAAGCTTGACTGATTTATCAAGGCTAGAAGACCAGTGAGCTCTGTGGATCAATCTGTCTCTGCCTCCCCAGAGCTGAGATCCAAGCATTTGCCATACTTGGCTTTTGTCAGAGGATCTCGAGATCCAACCTAGGTCCCTAGATGCCTTGCCCACTGAGCCATCTCCTCAACCCCTCAGCTGCCAGACCTACTGACTCCTCTTCAGTCAGCTCCCCTTAAGGCCAGGAGATGGAATAACACCTGCTGGTCAGCTGTGTTC
This sequence comes from Sigmodon hispidus, assembly GCA_004025045.1. NCBI lineage: Eukaryota > Metazoa > Chordata > Mammalia > Rodentia > Cricetidae > Sigmodon > Sigmodon hispidus. Next base: position 7,126 of record PVIH01019040.1, on the reverse strand, counting down.
TAGGCATTTACCATTCTATTGGTTACTCCCCTTCATTAATTAAAGATTTAAGTGTCTCACTTAGCTTTTGTTTGTTTTTCCTACTACTACTCTCGTCATCATTTATAGTTATGACATGTGGATCTTGGCAGTCTTCGATGTTCTGACTGCCTCTCTTCCTCAGAAGGTGACCATGTAGCTACCAAAGTCTCTGCTTCCTTCTCCCTCCCATAGTTTATATAGTCTGATTTTGTCTCCTGTGCTCTCATAACCCTGGTCAGATGATTCACTGGCTCCCAGCACTGTCATTTATGACACACCTTTTCTCCTGCCCTGCCTTGTTCAGAATCTAAGGTCTGTCCATCAGTGAAATCCTTCCTTTGCACATGACCTCATCACCTAAGAGGCTGCTGAGCCCAGTCTCCTGACCCATCCTCCCTAACCCTCCTCCAGCATTGCCCCCCTTGTCTTCTCCAATACCCCCTCCTTCTCCTCTCACTGGGTGACTTTCCTTTACTCTTTGCAGTGAAACAAAGAGCAAGGCAGGTGCCCTGCTGGGATATTAATGGCCACCTCAGGCTTAGTATTTCTAAACCAAAGCCATTACATTCTTCCTGTCCAATCTTGCTATTGTTACTGGCTGTTCAGGAAACAAGAGTCATTCTTATTTCTTCTTCCTTATTAATTGCAAATCTAATTATACATCAGATGCTCAAGGCACAGTCTGTAAGACAGCCATCTACATTCGACTTTCCTCCAACACTAACCATCAAGTCTGCAGTGTCTGCATTATCACTTTCTGACTGACATTCTACTCCACTATCATGGGACAGGTGATTGCAATGTTAAGTTACATCTCAGCTTTTTATGCTTTTGGTCAGTCTGGCTGTTGTGGGAATTCACTCTTCGAAGGACAGAGGGGGTAGGGTGAAGTGGGGAAGCTGAAGGTATCTGGTAGGATGGGTGTGGTCTGAGTATGTGACCACCTTAAACTGAGGAGGGGGTACAAGCTCTCTCTCTTTGTCTTGGTGGTGAAGACCAAGTCAGGTAGTGTGGAGCAGCTTGTGATTGGGTCCCAGCTCCCATGGCAAAAGGGAAGGACTCTACAACAGGATCTACCTTTCCCTGTATCCGTGTCTGTTTCCTCATAGCAACTCTTAATAATAAGTTTGTACACACACACACACACACACACACACACACACACACACACACACACACCTTTGTGGTTCTTGTATCACATGGTTTCCCTTACAGCTGAAGTCCTTACCTTAGCATCTGTGACCTACCCAACTGGGGCCCTGATTACTTGGTCGCCGCTCCTAGTCTACAATGCTCCTTGCTTTTGTTGTAGTCATACTACTTATTACAGAAAAGATGACATGTCTCCCTGTCATAGTCAGGATTACTATGGTTGTGATGAAACACCAAAAACAAGCTGGTGACACTTTCACATCATAGTCCATCACTGAAGGAAGTCACAGGGCCGGAAACTAGAGGCAGAAGCTGATGCAGAGGCCATGGACGGAGCGGCTGACTAGCTTGGCTTGCTCACTATGCTTTTTTATAGAACACAGGACTGCAACAAGCCCAGAGATGGCATCACTCACCATGGGCTGGCTCTTCCCCATCAATTACTTATTAAGAAAAAGTGCTACATGCTTGCCTGCAGCCCAGTCTTATGGAGGCCTTTCCTTTTTGTCTTTTTGTTGTTTTGTTTTGTTTCTAAGACAGGGTTTCCCTGTATATCAGCCCCAGCTGTCCTGGAACTCACTTTGTAGACCAGGCTGGCCTCAAACTCATAGAAATCCCATTGCCTCTACCTCCAAAATGCTGGGATGAAAGGCGTGCACCACCACTGTCCAGCTAGAGACGTTTTCTTACCTGGGGTTCCTACTTCTCACATAACTTTGGCTTGTGCCAGCTGACAGAGAACTACCCAGCATCCTCCCTCCTTTAGACTTCTGCACATTCCTCCCCAATCCCGACTTCTGCAATGATCACCATTTTACTTCACTCTTACGCTCAGTGTCAACCCTGAGGGCACCTGCTCCGCTCACACCGAGGGGCACCCGGTCCGCTCACACTACCCACCGAAAGCAGGATTCACAAACCCTATGCTAGTAGTCTGCTGTACTAGTCTGCTTTAGTTTGCTGCAGAGCATACTACACTACCTGGCAGTGTGCTGCTTCCATTTTTCTAGGTCTGCTGGCTAGCTGTCATTTCTGGGGAGTTGTTTCTGAGTGCTGCTCATGGCTCTGTCCCTGGTACCTGCAAGTATCTAGTATGTGATGGGTGCCCAGCAGGTGCTGAGCGAATATGATGCTATGATTTACTTCACCTGCAGCGAAAGTGTTTAAACTTGAGTATGTGCATTTCAACTCAAATATCAGTTTATCTCTTCCAATATAGGTGTAAAATGTTTCATTAAGAACTGAAGCATTTGAGATCTAAAAAACAAAGAGAAGGTTCAAATCTAGAAAAATACTGCACTGCTGGAAAGTATTTACAAAGTCTGCGAATGTACTCAGGGGGAAGAGTTGTCTGTTAATATACTCAGAAAGTCACAGCAGCAGAGGGCCCAAAGGCAGTGGGGATGTGTAGCATCACTTCAAAAGCTAGCACGTGAAAAGGATGAGAGATGCTCTTTGGAAGCAGCTTTGAGTATCTTTTATAGTCATTAAAAGACACTTTGGATAGCTCAGAATTCAGAAATTGTTCGTTCTGCTACGTCTGACTCACTGTTTCCTGTTAGTGTCTTCCCGACCCCATACAACAAGAAATCAACAGCACTGTGTCTGTTTCGACATTTCATTCTAGCTAAACGGAATGGAAATTTTCTCATAAGGAAGCAAGCAACATGCACAAATCCAGCATGCCTGAGAACAAATCAGGAGCCCCTGGCTATAGGCTGACACAGTGGGGGTGCCATTGGAAACCTTGGCCTGCATCCAGAAAAGCCTGCACCTCCAGAAGGAATTTCGAAAGTATTTTAGTCAATGTGTACTCCTGTGGGCAGGGAATGATGGAACTAGTTAAAAGAAGTGAAATTTAACAATTTTCATGTGACAACACATATGCACACCAAGCAGTCAACATGTCCTAGATTTCTCTCCTCCATTCTTATATCTAACTTGGTTGATATGAACACTATAGAGGACTTGTGTCCCTAAAGATAGTTCACCCTTAAAACAGAGATTGGCAAGTTAAGGTGGCCTTGATGTTGACATTCTCTTACTGAAGCCCAGCAGATCAGAACTAAGTCTCTTATGACTCAAGCTTTGAGTCTTTATTAAGAAAAGTCCCAAGATGTCTTAATTCTTTTGAAAGGAAGCATCCTTAAGTAACAGACTAAAGTCAGTGTTACTACACAATCCCAATGGGTTTTCTAGTTATTTATATTTCTTCTTTTACTGAGGCTAAAAAGGGATATTAACTACTCATCATATTTTTTCTAAATCAGACACACAGAGTAGGAAATTCTAAAATAAAAATTATCCCTCAATTCAACACTGAGCTTCATATTATTTAACACTGGCTTCACTGAGAAGGCATGAAATACTGAGTATAGATCTAGCTTTGCCTTCCACTTGTCTCAAAATAATTAAAATGTGTTTATCATAAGAAAGTAGTAATTAAAATCCCATTATGTAAGTAGAAAATTATTTTTATAAAGAAAAATATTAAGGTATTTATAAAAAATGAGAGGGGGAAAACCTTTGTGACATTAAGGAATAATTTTTTATTTTTAGTACATGAGTTTAATTACCTGAACTCTGAGCCACAAATAACTTTTAATAACTCAGCTAGGATTATACAGTCTGTTAATAGTTTACAAGTAAGAACATTGCCTGGCATATTCATTAGCTAAGGACAAATACTTGAAATTTTCCAGATAATTCTCTTAGTAGTATCTGAAGTAAACAGTGAGTTTGAGGCGTTTTCATGCTTTGAAAATACACTTTCAAGCCATCTTTGAACCTCAAATATCATGTTAGAAATTTGAAATCAGCATTCTGTGTTCATGTAGCAACTGTATACATGACATGACAGTGATACATACCAATACACTATTTGCCTGAAAATTCTTTCAGTTTAAACAAAGCAAAGGATACATAACTATAGCACAATTACCCCAGATCTAGCATATATGAGCACTAACATCTCAAAAAATTTGCCAATTCAGTATGAAGCTGACTCTATATAGCCTTACGTGAGCTTTAGAAATATGCTAGAAAATATCTTTAAGCCAACAAGTAAGCGAATAATTAACCTTTTATATAATAGCTTACACAGTGGTTATCTAATTATTCATTCAACCAATTCACACTGAATACCTGAGCTGCCCAGTCTTCCAAAGTACAGGTAACTGCTATTTACATTTTAAAATTAAAACTTTACTATGTTTTCAGACTTTTAATGGCATGCCTTAACTTTCATGTGCTATATCTATTTGGAATGGCAATTTAAAAAGTTAAGTGCCAACAGTAATTCAAGAGAACCAAACCAAATGAAACCAAAAAGAACCAAAACCGACCACCTGTGACTAGAAATTCGTGATTCCCAAAGCCATACCTGGGTCTCTGTGACTGGCCCTGACCAGCTTCCTCCACTCCAGAGAGACCACTGATGCTTTCAAACTTCTTCGAAGCTTCACTTCTTCTCACTAATTGTGAATAAAAAATAGAATGATAGAAATAATAAAAATATAAAAGCAATCTTACCTAAAACTCAAGCATTTAATAGAAATAAGATGTGTATGAATCACAATCACATGATTGATGACATGTTATAAAATCCTTTTGAGGTTAAGTCATGCCAGCTTTTTACTGTTGTTGTTATTATTGTTGATTTTCTTGTTTATTTTTGAGACAGGGTCTCACTGTGTCGCTCTGGCTGCCCTGGAACCTGCCTCATAGACCAGGCTGGCCTTGAACTCACAGAGACCCACTGTGGGATATTACTCTTTTACACGATCAGTATTTGTCAAGTGTAAGGAGTTAGCAAATAATAAGTCTGAGCCATAGACCGATCAGCTTGTAACTAATATAAGCCTTTAGGTGATTCTTTGGGACTAAGAGGGTTCAGATCTCAGAGCTAGGCGGGGCTGGAAACTTCTGACTACAAATGGCATTCCAGCATGGTGCATGGACATCCATGTAAAGCTTAAGAAGAGTTCTAGAACAGGGAAATGGAGCCTAGTCAGCCTCCTAGTTGTGTTAAGTGGGCTGAAGTACAGAGTGGCATACTGGCTTGAGGAGCAACACAGTGGGTTTGCATGCGGCCTGCAGCTTGAGCTGCACATGTCCGGTTTCCTAAGTCTCACAGAAGCCGCAGTTCAAGCATGCGCGACGCGACGCTTCATTTCTTACAGAAAAGCAAAAGAAGGAACAGAGTCAAAGATGGCTTCTTGGTAGCATTCTCTTGGGAGGGCTCTGCTGTCGGGATCCTTAAAAGATGCTTCCTGCTAGCATCAAAATTTGTGTGGCTCTTTTCAGAGGCTCTGCTGTCAAACAGTTAAACAGTGTTCATGATCAAGGCAGCAATCCTCTACTTGGTGGCAGTGTGGACCCTAAAATTCCCCAGAGATCGGGTGGTAAACATGGTTCCTGCCAATACCACTGACCAAGGAGCTGGGTGAAACAAGCCTCCCTAGCCAAGCCCTTAATTCTAGGCAAGGTTTAGCAAATTAAAGGTGTGGTCAGAAGAAGATAAGAGATATACAGTGGGGCTGGAGAGGTGGCTCAGCAGTTAAGAGCATTGACTGCTCTTCCAGAGGACCGGGGTTCAATTCCCAGCACCTACATGGCAGCTCACAACTGTCTGTAGTTCCAGTTCCAGGCAAACACCAAGGCAAATAAATAAAGGTTTGGGTTTTTTGTTTTGTTTTGTTTTGTTTTTTAAAAAAGAGATATACAGTAAAAACTGATTGAGACAAAACCAAAACCCTCTTAAAGGTTTACAGTCCAATACTAGGACTAAAGGTGTACAGACCATGCCTGGCTGGTCATGTTAAGTTTTAAAGACAATGATTTCTTTCCTACATGATAAAATGATTATATCACTGTTTTATGAAGCTGTTATTATTTGATATAGCAATTTTAAAAGGAAACATTTTACAATTTTAACATTTTGACAATTTTTGTTTAAATAATTTTTCAACAGTTGCTTCTTAAAGAAATACTTTGCTTGCTTTAGGTGACTCTTACCTTGTCTGAAGTCTGATTCAGAGGAAATAATAGATGGACTTTCACTGGAGGTGCTAAAGATATCACTGTGGTAAGTTTTGTATCTTCGAACTGGCTCTAAAAGAATTTTTTAAAATTAGAAAGTTCATTAGCAATTCCACAAAAATTAAAAAAAGAACATTCATTCTTGATTAGAACATTTTATACATTGCTTTAAATTTGATAAATTAGGCTCCAGTATTGAGCTACTTTGCACACTGGTTGAAAGCAAGGATTCTGGGGACTGGCTATCTAGATTGGGCTTTTCTGATTTTAGTTTTGTTTTTCTTTTTAGCCAAAAAAGGGGTTACAGTAACTGCACATCTCACAAGGTTGCTGTGAGAATTAAACAAATAAGCCTCCAAAACTCTGAGGACAGTACAGATGTTAGGGGAGCAACATTTCTGTCAGCTTTAGGATGCTATGTATAGTTTTCTGTTAGGCACTTACTCCAAGGAATCAAACACCCAAGAGCACAACACAAGGGCTTTAGAGCAGAAGGCAAGTACACAGATACATGATGCAAAACTGGACATGCAGTTGTACCAGAATGAGAGGAGATGAGTCAGGAAGGGCTCCTATAGAGATCTATTCAGAGAAGAGGGCTCCTATAGGGATCTGTTCAGAGGGGAGGGGCTCTTATAGAGATCTGTTCAGAGGGGAGGGCTCCTATAGAGATCTGTTCAGAAGGGAAGGCCCCTATAGAGATCTGTTCAGAGAGGAGGGCTCCTATAGGGATCTGTTCAGAGGGGAGGGCTCCTACAGAGATCTGTTCAGAAGGGAGGGCTCCTATAGAGATCTGTTCAGAGAGGAGGGGCTCCTATAGGGATCTGTTCAGAGGGGAGGGGCTCCTATAGAGATCTGTTCAGAGAGGAGGGGCTCCTATAGAGATCTGTTCAGAGGGGAGGGGCTCCTATAG